>JBAMBS010000345.1:0-252699 GCA_037044455.1 Zygothrica quintamaculata | reverse complement strand
ACTATCAACTGGGCACTGGGCACTGGGCACTAAGGGGGAAGCTCTAGGTAGCGGCTTCTCCAACAACTGAAAGCTGTTCGCCTGTTATTTCAATTGTGCATCGATCGTTTATCACTTGATTTGCATTTGGTTTTCGATCGATCGATTGATCAATTTCGCTTGACTTTTAAATTCGATGGGTGCCACACTCAACCCACTGACTGCATTCGCCTGCCAATTGGTTGCTGATAATGTCAGATATTTGGCATTCACCATAAGCATTTCGATCTCCAAATATGTCGGAAGTCAAAAATTTTACTTACACTTTCTAATTTGAATTTTTTATGTGGCTTGCAAAATTACAACTATGCTCGCCAATTGTTGTTAATTAATTATTTTTTAATGTTTTTTTTATATGTTAAAAAATTTAATCATATGTCTCGCATAAATTTTCACGCGACTTTGACACGATTTTTGCGCGCGTTTCTGTTGTGTTTACCGCGAGATACAGGCTGTGACTGAAAATCGCTTGCGAACAGTTCATGAGAGTCGCATAGAGAGGCAGCTAGACGATCAGCGTTCGAAGTTCGAACATCGAACGCTCTAAGCATTGGGCTGCTGTACTGTGCCAGAGCGTCATTGTCAGCAGCGTTTAGTATGTGGCGTAGAAAAGTTCTGAGACCTAAAGGTTGTTTTAAGCTTTCGTTGCGAAGCTTTCTTTACTCTGGGAACTTTAAGAAAAAAACATATATATGTATATATTTATATATATATATATATAGATGTATGATTATGTAGATCTAAGAAAAAAAACCTGTTATTGGTATTGTTATTGTTAAGGTTGTTACAATGTTCCAGCCAAAATTATCAAAGAAACAAAGTTAACTAACAATGGTTCTTTGTTAGCTCTTCGGTAACAACAGTTACAACGTTTTCCACTAGAAGCTAAAGAAATCATTGAAGTTTGCTCATTACTTGGCACACAGTTGGGTACAGTATTGTTGTTGTTATGATTGCATTTCCTAGAATTCCTATTCCCAGTACCATTCTCATACCCATTTCCACTCCCAAACGCCGACATCCGTGTCCCATGGAACTCGGACTAGTCATTTAAGATATGCGCCATAGATATGAAGCCAACTCGCTCTGCTCCCGCCCATCTGTGGTTAGTGGCTTGTTTGCTTGCTGCCAGTTGTTAGTTGTGTCTACTTTATTTTCTTTATTTCTTTTTGGGCATTTCACCTAAATATAAATGGCAAATGCCAGCTACAACTTATTGGCAGTTTAGTTCCTTTTGGCTTTGACCACTTTACAACTTTCATATTTTCTCGTTCGATTACTACCTTACCTGTTCTATACAGCAATTTTTTTAGGGAACTCTTGTGTTTTGTTGTAGTTGTAATTGTGATATTAATGCATTTTGTATATCTATAAGGTATCCTATATCTTTATTCGAAACTTCTGCTACTGCTGTTGTTGTAGGGTTTTTCACCTATAAATTATGCCTGAACGTTGTTGTTTTTGTTGGCTTTATGCTTTTCATGTTTTTATGGGTTGCGCATAGATTTGATATTATAGGTAACAGATACAAAATATTGATAGCATTCTATTTAATACATCCTTTACACTTGTCAAAAATTAAACATATATATTTTAATTAAAACTAATTAAAGTTTTGATTATTTTGAAGTAGAAGCATATATGTGTATTAACGATCTAATACGCTCTTCTCTATAAGCTAGATTACATTATTTTATTTGTTATTCAAATTCATTCTATTTATTCTCTCTCGCGCTCTTTTCTGCTGGAAAAGGCATACTTAATTATGACATTACGATCTATAATTTAATATTTTATAATAATATATATATTTTCTTTAGTAATAATAATACATAATATTTAGCAATATAACATTTGGTTTTTGTTTTTTTGGCTGTATATTATGTTTTATTTGAAAATTTATATATTTTACAGTAAATAATTTAGTCAGGTATATAGAGAAATAATTGGATTTATGTTAATTAATTCTTGTCTTTCAGTAAAGTTGCAAAATATTAAAGAAAAACGAGCCTTGTGTCCATGAGTTTTAGGGCTTGGGTAATATACCAACAGAGCTGTACACCTGCCCGTTGGATTAAACGTCGAGTATCCCTTTTGATTGCGGTTGTTTTCGTACTATTTGCATTGCTGTTTTGTTTAATATCTACGCCTAACGAAAATATTGTGTTATATACGAAGAGTGTTGGTTTAAGCGATTTTCCTTGCTGGAAGTTGTTTAAACGCTAGAATTAATGTATTCTATTTACTCTTTCCAGCTGCAGCGGCCGCAGCGTCCTCTTCTTTTTTCTTTTGCTTTTCTCTCATCAGTTCCGCATCCCTGTAAATAAAGAATAGCAATGTAAGGGTACTTAATATATTTACATTTTATTTTACCTGGCTTTGCGTTGCTCCACGGTAAGAGTATCAGTACGTTTACCTTTAGTCTGTTCTGCCAACTTTTTCTGGTTCTTGGCGCGGGCCAGATCTCGTTGATTACCGCCTATAGTATGTTAAAAAAACTTTACCTAGTTTAAATTAACTTTTTAATATTTAATGGCTGTTCAAATTCTATTTAAATAAAGTCCTCCATTATAAAATAATATATGTGGATGATAGAGGTTAGAGCGTATTAGCATCACAAGCATGCAAATACATACATACGAATAATAATACATGTTTATAACGGCAGTCAGTAATTATATTGATTTTACACTTTTGTTCTACGAGTTCAATAAAAAAAATATGTTTATCCCCTTGACATCATCAAATTAATATTAAAGCTGTTTAAATATTCGCGAGGCAAAATCTATTGCAAACAACACAACATATACAAAGCCAGAAAGTTTATATGTTTATACATTATTAGCCACTTACGTGTCATATTTGTAATGTTTTTTGGATCTACTGGCTTATATGAAATAATTTAGATTCAAGAGTATTGTGTAGTTTCTAATTGAATAACTTAAATATTTTGATGCTTTGATATAATCTGATTGTGTATTTCGGTTTTTTTTTTGCTTTGAACGTCAGCAGCAGTGTGTGACAAATCTATCGACACAAATGTGTTTAATAAGTGTTTGGATTACAAATACAAATTCTTATCGAAAATCATCCATGATATTGATTGGAACAGCTGTTTTGCTATGTGTATAATAAAGGAATTTAAATCACAAAATATAATAATAATAATTGAAGACACTATTACAATCTTTATATAATTTAATATATAAATAATTAAAATTATGTAGTGTTGATACACGTGTAATCAATTCAAACTCAACAAGCGTGTATATATATGTCAATTTGTATATCGATATTTTAAGTAAGCACAGGCGATTTACCATTTACCGTTCAACCTTCGACGCGCGCGCTTGAAGTATTGAAAAATAAGGAAAAAAGTGTAAGGTTTTTAAGATGGATGATTTATTAGATTTTTTTGATTTTTCGAAAGAGTTTAAACGTACTGAAGCACCAAAAGGATGTATTACTGGCAACCGGAATTTGCGTAATACACAGATTGTTGATACAAAGCCAACAGATCGCAAACTTTTTGACACAGATTATGTCAACATGCTTGTCGCAAAAGAAATGGAACTTATAAAAAGCGTACGTAATATTTTAATGAATGCATCTGTGTGTGTGTGTGTGTATATGTGTGTGATTTGTAATACGAGCTTCATTTTGTTTATGCTATCATTCTAGAGTGGTTTAGACGAACCAAGAACATATGAAGAAACGAATTCACTCAGCGATTTGGAAAGCGACGAAGACAACAAAAGTACTAGGGATAATGTTGGCGTGCGCTTAGACAAGCAATTTTATGCTAAATATCATTTTGATTTAAATCGAGACAAAAGCCTGCCCATTTATACTCAACGCGAGGAGATCGTAAGTGCCATTAGGAACAATCGCGTTGTCATTATAAAGGGCGACACAGGATGCGGCAAGACCACACAAGTATGTATGAGCTCAATTGTTTGCCTAACTCTATAATATTCTTTTAAAATGGAAAATGTATGTTTGGTATTTCTGATAACCTTTGAACTACGCTTACCAATGAAAACAGCAAAATATTGCTGGGTGAATACTATTTATTATATATAATAGACTAGGATTCTAAGTCTTTGATCACATCAGCAGTTAATTTACTCTTAAAAACTGTTGCTGACGACATGCGTCGTTGGTGTTGCCTAAGACTTTTCAATGGCAATGGACAATTTAAGTCTTTTTCTTTTGGTTTGTCGTTAGTTTTATCAACAGACATTGCCCTATTCTTGGCAAGTCTTCTCATCTCCAGTTGTTTATTATTGCTTGCATTAGTTGAGGTTGTTGAATGTGTTGAGGCTGTTGAGGTTTTAGAGGTTGCTGAGGTTGTTTTGGCTGTTGATGTTGTTGCGGTTGTTGAGGCTGTTGTGCCTGTTGAGTATGTTGAAGTTGACATAGTTGGCGTGTCGTCGGAGTCGTCATCCGGCTCACCGTTTGCCGATTTATCTTCTTTAGTAAAAATTTTATGCAGTTTACTGAATATCTGAGTTATTGAAAAGGACGTACGATAAGGTGCCATTTGCTTATTATATGCCATCTCAAGTTTACGAAGAGACTCGCAATTTTCACTTAAGGTATGAAACACGTTTATTTCATCGAAAAAACAATTAACGTTGGGAAGCTGTGTTTCTACTGTATCATTCTTGTCTTTCTTGACATCTGCAGCATTTTCCAAACTATCATAGGCAACCAGTGGGTCCAGTGCTTGGCAGTAATCGAATGCAGTATAACGAAATGCATGTGCTTGAACCAAGTGCCAGAAAATGTAACTCACTTGTTGAGTGTCGCATTCGTTGTTTACGTCTGTGTGACGGAGATTTTCAACATAGCCAACAAGTGACTGCCAAGTCCGTGGTGACACCTCAATCTTCACAAAATGTCGTGTAGGTTGTTTATTATAGATGGCATAGAGTAAGTAGATGCCACCAATACGTTGAGCGCGAGTAGCTAGAAAGTTCTCGCCGCTGGATCTACAACCGCAAGCCACTCGTTTTGCTAGATGAAATGCTGCCATGGTTGTCTCAATTACTTCGGCATGAGTTGTCTGTGCTGAGTAAATATGTTGCATTTGTAATTCATGCCAGCACTTGCAAAAAAGCTTAAAATCCGCAACAGTCTGCTCAATGGCAACATTTCCAAAGTGCTGAAGCAGATTCCAGCAGTCGTAATATACATTCTTCTCCATGTAACAGCTGTCTTGTGTTTTTTTTTTTATGTAGTGTTGCCAGCAAAGGCAAATAACCGATTAGTTATCGAAAATTATCATAGTATTAAAACTTTGTTATCGCTTTGGTGTTGCACATTTTGTACGCCAGGTGCCGCAATACATTTTAGACGAGGCTTACACAAGGCGCGAACTTTGTAATATTGTTATAACGCAGCCGCGTCGTATTGCTGCAGTTTCAATTGCACAGCGTGTATCACAGGAGCGACAGTGGCATCCCGGCACTGTGTGCAGCTATCAGGTTGGACTTCATCGAGAAAACAAAACAGAAGACACTCGTTTATTATTCTGCACTACAGGTGTCTTGCTAAACCATCTAATACGCGTTAAAACGCTGTCGCACTACACGCATATCATACTTGATGAGGTTCATGAACGTGATAAGGATTTGGATCTATTGCTAATCTTAGTGCGTCGGCTACAAGCAGTTAATTCGAATCATGTTAAAATAATTTTAATGTCGGCGACAATTGATACACATGAGTTTTCCAAGTACTTTTCCACCGAATTATTCTCTCCTGTTGTGGTCAATTGCAGCCACGGACGAAAGTTTCCATTGGTTAAATATTATCGGGAGCAGTTGAGAAACATACAATGGAATGATGACAAAGACCAAGTTGAGCCAGGTATTACTGCTGGAGGATATTGTTCTGCTATTAAAATACTTTTAGTTATTGATAACATGGAACGGTCAACTGTTGGAGAACAACCATCTTATGAAGAAGCGCAGCGTAACGGTTCAGTGCTCATCTTTCTACCTGGTGTTCACGAAATTGAAATCATGGCAGATCATATTAATAAACTTACTGAACAAAAGTAAGTGCTCTAAACAGAAATTTTCCATTTATGATATTAATAAAATACCTTATGATTTATTTTTTAAGTCCTCATATGGGTGTCACCATTGTGCGTTGCCACGCGCTTATGCTGCCGGCTACCTATGACGATATTTTCCGTCCTGCTGTCCCTGGACATCGCAAGATTATATTGGCCACTAACATCGCGGAGAGCTCTATAACCGTACCAGATGTATCTTATGTGATTGACTTTTGCCTTGCCAAAGTTATGTACACCGATTCGGCAACCAATTTTAGTTGCTTACGTCTGGAGTGGGCCTCCAAGGTTAATTGCCGTCAACGTGCTGGCCGTGTTGGACGCACAAGAAGTGGCCGTGTTTACCGCATGGTAAACAAATCATTTTATCAGAATTACATTAGCGAGTTTACTCTACCGGAAATGCTACGTTCATCACTGCAGAGTTCAATCCTCAAATCTAAAGAAGTTGCGATTGGTAGTCCAAGTGAATTACTGGCTTTAGCTATGTCGCCACCTAATTTGTCAGATATACAGAACACTGTGTTAATGCTTAAAGAGACCGGAGCTTTGTATCTAACCGCCGATGGGAAATATGAAGAAACTGACGGCGATATAACGTACTGGGGCGTAATTATGTCACGTCTTCCGTTAGATGTGCGCTTGAGTCGTCTTATAATATTGGGTTATATTTTCAATTGCCTGGATGAAGCTATAGTCATTGGTAAGTAAAATAGTGTTGGCTAACTGCTATAGTATTTAATTAAACTTTTTTTTTTTATTTTAGCCGCTGGCTTAACTGTGCGAAGTCTGTTTTTATTGCCAAAACGTGGACAACTAAACGATGCCTTTTGGATGCGGTACGCATTTGCCGATGGATCTGGCTCAGATTTGGTTGCTATTTGGCGTGTATATTTTGTACGAATATTTTTACATATTTATTTTTACTTTTTTTTATTGATGAGATGATTTTTTTGTAGACCTATCAAAGTATGTGTCGCGATCGCATGCTTAAGGATTCGGCGGGTAAATGGGCACGTCGCTTTAATGTGAACTTGCGTTCGTTAAAGGAAATGGAACTATTGGTGCAGGAACTTCAACAACGTTGTGCATCTCTCAATTTAACTTCCATTCAAGGAGACAATGTCCCAAGTTGGAGTGATTCCGAAAAGTCCATAATTTTAAATGTAATCATTGCTGGTGCGTTTTATCCAAACTATTTTGTGCGCAGCAGCTTGTCGGCCACATGCGATGATCGCAGTGCTTACCAAACAATTAATGGACGTAATCCATGCAACACTGTCTATTTCAAGCAATTTGAACCACGCTGCATGGGGGAACTGTATACACGGCGGATTAAAGAATTCTTTGCAGGAACAAAGATTCCTCCCGATAACATAGACGTCACCTTTCAACAGGGGTCTGAAAAGATTTTTATTAGTTTTAAGCACGATGACGATGAGGACGCCTCTAAAGTGGTTCATATGCCGGGTAATGTTTTGACTGCAGTGTTTAAGGCAGTACGAATGCGTGTTGAGACTCCCAATCATGTGCTGCAAGTCATGGAGTGAGTTATTTTAATATGTGTACTCTTATAAATATATTTATTCCATACACCGCATTCCAGTTTTAACCGTGCTATTCGATATGTTCAAAAGTATCGCATAGGTAAGGTCCAAGGCTGCACATGGATACCACCATCTAATGTATGGAACGTTGATCTGCTAATCTTGCCTTCTGTGTTTGACAAAAATATAACAGGCGTTATCACGCATGTAAATAATTGTGCATCTAATCTCAACCTATATCACGCTAACGCTAACCCTTTTTATAACACAGATTGTTCATTGCGGAAAGTTTTTCTTTCAACCATGGGACGTAGCTAGAGAAGTTGATAAAATGACAAAGGTGTTCAATGAGGCTTTGCAGCTGACGTACCCTGTGCGAAATGCCAGTTCCATTACCAAGGGACTGCAGGTACTAGCTAAACGCAGAAACTTATTTCAACGGGCAGTTGTGCTTAATGTAAAGACACAAACGTATGCGTATCCCAAGTTTCTAGTACGTTTTATTGACTATGGTGATATGGCAACGCTGACTTTGGATCAATTACGTCTAATGTCCGAAGAACTGAAATCACAATTTGAGCACTTGCCACCACGTGTATTCGAATGCCGGCTGGCTCTGGTGCAGCCATCGTCGGTCACTAGCACACATAATTGGTGGCCCAAGGAGGCCAATGAACTCTTGATCTCATTGGCCAGATGCGATTGCGTTGATTTAAAAGTTTATTCATTGGTTAACGATATAGCATCCGTATTAGTAAGTTTAGACAATGGAACGTTGAACGATAAGCTAGTAGAATGCAAATTGGCTCGACGTGCAGACGAGGATTATATGTCACGTAAAGATCATGATTTTCGCATACGCAAACAGGAGGCTAAACGATATTTGTCAGTCTTGGATCAAAAGCAAACGGATGAAGATTATTTTACGTTTTCACGGATGCCCAAGGACCAGGATTTGGAGCCACCACCTCCAGAGAAATGCAATCAATCTGTTCTTATTAAAGGACCTTACAGTCCATTGGAGACTAACATTAGCTCCTTAATGCGGTCATGCTTGTACAAAGCGGTCGACATCGAACGTGAATCAGTCAATGCTGTACTCTTAGATACCGAACCTCAGAATCGTCATGATTCCATGGTGGTCGCTGCCGTAGTGTCGACTTCCGAATCTGACAGACTTACAGCTCGTGCCACATCATTGATGCCCAATATACATGGCTTCGGCGCTCTAATGACTTTGATTTTCGCTCCTACTGGTCAAATAAAATCCAATGCAAAGCACACCAAGTATACCGCCATTTTAGCAGGGCTTGGCTACGATCCAGTAACTATGAAAGCTTATTATCCAGAGCATGATTTAATCGTTCCTCTGGATATTGTGTTATTACCGGATGATATACAAAGCGTAAGATTTAAATTACGCTCCAACCAACTTCCAATCAATAGAATTTCAATGACTTTTTTGCGTCCTTACAGATCAACCAAATTCGTTACTTAATGGATACCTTATTCTATAACGTTAATGCAAATGAATTGCCCGAGATTGGTGTCGGACAACATGCTTTAATCTTTGAACAGATGCACGGTTTGATAACTCGGTTTGTTATTTAATGTCTTAATTTTAAATCTTGATTATATATTGTATTGGATTTATTAGAGTTCTAGGCAAAGATCGCAGTTTTATTGAACGAAATTATTCGCCTAATCAATCTGTTTGGGAGAATATGTACTATGAAAATGAACGATTTGAGCCTTATGGCAATCGTTGTATATTTCCGTTGCATTGCTCCGATAGACTGGAAGAGGAGAGTGTTGGTGATACGATATCCTTGATGGAGAATTGTAAAGCTCTTTACTATTGGCGTAACATGTAAGAAATTATAGCCTATATATACCTATTATAACCATATTGCATCATAAATTATCATCTATTCTAATAATTCTATTCTAGCGATGACAACATGCAGCCACAAAACTGTAAGCTATGTAATGAACGGTTAGACACAGTCGCCGAACTGCGTTTGCATCTCCTCACCCAATTGCATCGGGATCGGGAGCAACAAATCGGTTGGACTAACTAATTTTCAAAATTTCGTAATTTCAAATGTTTTGCAAATATTAGCGTGCCTTATTTAACATCATTTTGCAATTAATTGGTTTAAAACTATTCTACCCAAAATGAAAGTTTTCAATTTAAAAGTTGAAAGTAGAAATGAGGAAAGAGAAGTTATAAAAATGAAGTTTTCCGTTTTTCTTATGTTCCTTGAATTATAAATTAACCAATAAAACAAAAGCTTGCATTACATTAAATGAATAAGTATTTTAATGTTCAATCTCTTTCGATGAATAACTATATATAGTATATATAAGGAGTAGTATATTTTAGCTAATTGAGCGCTCTTTATATTTACTTTAAGGTTGTATTATCATGCTTATATTCGAACTACTTTAGACGTTGTTGTTGTAGTCGCTGTTGTTGTTGTGCTTGTTGTTGTTGTTGTAAGAGTATTGGCATCTCTTGCATTGTATTCACATAGTGTATGATTTTGCATACGGTTTAAAGGTTTGCTGCAGAGTCCACACATCTGATGCTTATAGACACCGAAGATCTCGAAATTTAAAATGTTGTACATATCAAATTGGATGGTAGCACCTAGCTCGGTGCACTCCACAATGAGCAGATTTTGTTCATTCAACTCCACGCTGCGACATATTAAAGATAAAATATTTTAAGGTGTGTTATTGGTTCAATGGTGTGCTACTACTCACCGTAGGGCATAGTCACTGTCATCGATGGGCCACTGATAGGGTCTTTGGCGCACATCGTGTGCTGTCTGTGCCTGATTTAGATATATATAGACGGGATTGTCATCTGGCTGGCTGCTGTTACCATGTCGTGAACGGAAATTAAAGTAGTTCTGGCCAATGTGAACACGTAGACCATAGTTACTGGCCAAGGAACGGGCATGGGGCGAGGGTGTTAGGAACACAGCCATTTTCGGCGTTGGTGAACAATCAGCCACCAGCAATGTCAGGCAATCTGGCTGGTCGGCAATCTCATCCAGATTAATGAGATAATCATCAAATGAATTAATCATGCCGTTTATAACAGAGCAGGAACGTCTTAGACCCGAATCATAGCTCAATTCATGCGAAGCATCAAATTTCGAATCCAATTTGTATAGGAACGGTATGTGATAAATGCGCCAGTGTACTCCATTCACCTCCACAGTCAACCAAAAATGATCATGGGGCGTATGCATCGTTATATTTATCTGTTGGCTCATGTTCAAACTATCCACCTTATCCGCTGACAGAGCAGAGACCAAATGATCCAAGCGCGTGGACCATAAATCAAACCAGGCAGGCATCTATTAAAAGTCTTATTGATTATAACTGCTCCTTTCATCCTTGACAGTGTACCACTTACATTATTAAACTTCAGATCCATATCATATTGTGTAATGGACGTAAAGTCCTCAAAGTTGCTGCGTTTGCAGTATTTCGAAGTGGGTATGGGTGAGAACTTGAGAACTTCCTTGGGACAGAAATCTGTATCTGTAAGAGAGATCTTATCAGAGCGCAGAAATGCTTGTGCATGCTCCGAGGGCTGTAAGAAAATATATTATAATATAAATTAAAATATCTTTCCTACTGTAATAAGTACTTACGCCTGCGCGTGCCGCAAACTGCACCTTGGAACCGTTATCCGGACACTCCGTGTTCTCGGCGGCCAGGCCGAAGAGCACATAGCCATTAAGAGTATGTGGCCGCTTGGTGAAGACAAGTGGTTCATAGGTCAACTTTGAGCACGCCTGCAAGACAAGCCGTAAAAAATTAAAGCCAAAGAGTCAACGAGTCGAGGTATAAGTGCCTGTCACTGTCATGCGCCAAGTGCACTCATTAGGTCCTAGTGGTACAATGCTAGGCATATGAATAGAATCAGCTAACATTGTAACTGTATTAACTTATAAATATAGAATATTATTTCAATTCAACATATACATAACAACAGCTTCGTAAAGTTCCCAACAAAATATTATTTTATATGTGTATATGCTGATTTCTGCTGGATTGAATGATATTATCTTTCTATGTATGAGTTAAGTATATTTCTAAAAAACAAATGTAAGTTTGAATGTTTGCAATAGGGGTATGGTTTTCATTTTCTTTAGTTGGGGGCTGTGTCCTGTAGAGGGGCTACGTCTCAGATTACCATGACGAACCGTCAGCAAGCCGACAACCACAACAAGTGCGGCAACGATTAGCCGACACAAAACCTAACAGTCTGTACGTCCGTCTTTCGCTATGACGGCTTGTATGTGTGTCTGTCTGTTGTGAGTTTGTCTCTCTGCTGCCTGCTACTTTATTATACAACAACACGAATTGTCTGCGAGCCCCAAGCCTGGTGCAGAGTCTCCCACACTCAAGTTGTACCTACCACAATTGCTGTCCCACATTTAAAATATATGTATATGTAGTTATGTGTTTGTTTGTGTATGTGTGTGTATTCATATACCTGGGCAGGCCTGGAACTTAACGTCGTCAGTTTGATCAATATGTCTCAGTACGTTTTAGGGATTTAGAAGGCAGTCAGCTACGATACGTTTCAGACGCATTTCTCCCCCAAAAGAAAAATTCAATTGGAAAATTCACTTTTTTTTTTAAAAAAAAAGAAAGTGTGGAAAAATCTTAAAGGCTCTAGTGTGTGTCTATTGTGAATTGAAACACTTTGGACTCGTGTGTGTGTGTGTGTTGGAGCAATATTGTTTCAAGTTTTGTCAATTATAAATTTTGGTTATTATTTTTATTTTGAATTAGGGTTTAGCTAGAAACAAAAATGACTTCGGTAAGTAGAAGGATAAAAGAAAGAATAAAAACGAAATATAGAACGGAATAAAGAAAGAAGAAAACTTGCTCATCTTATAAAAATTATTTTCAGATTGAATCAAAACGTGTGCAATATCGCAAATATTTGGAACGTGCCGGAGTTATCGATGCACTCAGCAAGGCGCTTATTAAGCTGTATGAGGAGCAAAATAAGCCAGAAGATGCTATCCGATTTGTACGTAAATTTATGTGCGAAAGCTGTCCAGATGACGCTCAATATGATTTGATGAAGAATGATCTGGAGGAAGCCAAGACGACAATATCCCGATTGGAACAAGAATTGGAACGTCTAAGAGGACAAATGTAAGATTTTCAAAACTTTTGAAAGTTTTTTAGGGAAGCTTTTCATTTCCATTGGTATTGCAGCAAGAAGTCACCGGAAGAGTACCAGGAACTTACATTGGCTGGCTATAAATCTCTTGTTGATGATGAGGAGCAAGTTAACTCACTGCTACGTAAATACCTTACACCTGAGTTACTGGAGGAATATATGCTGGTAACCACAGCATCCCCAGTAGATGCTTATCTATATGATTGTGCCGTGTCCGGTTTTGAACATCATGACTCGTATTGCGGCATTTATGCGGCAGATGCTGAATGTTATGATACATTTGGTAAACTATTCGAGCCAATTATCAGGGATTATCATGGACAACAGGAGAACGATAGTGATGTGCTCCAAAAAGATATCGACTGGGGTAATGTTGACGAGATTGAGAATTTGGATGCTGAACGCAAATATATATTATCATCTCGTATTCGTATTGCCCGTAACATTGAGGGTCTTCCGTTCTTCCCTAAACTGACCGAGAAACAACTTATCGAAGTGGAGGATAAAGTTCGTGCAGCTACAGAGACAATGGATGGAGAGCTGATTGGTACCTATTTAACCTTGCGTGATATTGATACCGAAACACAGCAGGAGATGGTTAAGCGTCATGTACTATTCCAGCGTGGTGATCCCTATTTGCAGACGGCTGGTTGCTATCGCTTCTGGCCTACCGGACGTGGAGTATACCACAATCCTGCCGAGACATTCCTAATTTGGGTTAATGAAGAGGATCATATTCGTATCATTTCAATGGCACAGTGCGGTGATCTCGGTGATGTCTATCAACGTTTAGTCAATGGAATCAGTGAACTTGAGAAGAATCTTAGCTTTGCCCGCCATCAAAGCTACGGCAACCTTAGCGCCTGCCCCTCAAATCTAGGCACAACTCTACGCGCATCAGTACATATTCGTTTGCCATTGCTTAGCAAGGATGAGGAGCGTTTGAAGGCTATGGCAGAGGAACTATCGCTGCAAATTCGTGGCACCGGTGGTGAGCATACGGCCATTGAAGATGGCGTAATGGACATTTCAAATAAACGCCGTTTAGGCTATACCGAATTCGAGTTGGTTAAGACTCTACAGGATGGCGTTGTTGCTCTCATCAATGCTGAGGAGGAGCTAGAGATAGCCGGACAGGAGGGTTAAGCACCTAAAGATTCAAGACTATAACACAATGTAACCAACAACGTTAATATATATGAAATAGCTAAAAAAAAAAATTTGGACAAGTCAAAAAAAAATTTATTTAAGATATTGTTTAAATTGATAATAAAATATATATCTGGCCCTGAAAATTTCGAACAAATACTTGTTGATGTCATAATTACCTCCCAGTCCTCTTGATCGTCTTTTGAGTTGCGCTGTACCTTGCCAGTTATCTGGAACCAACTGGACTTCGTGGAGGTCTGCACATCCACAATGATATTCCACTTGTGCAGAGATTCCACATTTTGTGTTTCGTCCGCATGCTCTAAGGTGAAGCCAATCTGTTTACCCTTTAGCTCCGAGGTCTTTATTACATCGTCCACGCAAAAGTTGCCATCGATCTGAAAATTATATAAATTATCTTATAAGGGTTTTCTTTCACCTTCAATTCTAAATCAAGTATGTTACCCTGGTAGCGTTCTCATTGTACATGAGCAATGTAAAGTTTCGATCATGCCCCAAATGTATGGAGCTCAATTGGGTAAATCCAAATATGTACATCATTAGACTAACAACCATGTTCCGAGAGAAACCACTGCAAATAGAAGTAAGGTAAAGATGAGAGAGAGAGGGAGGATTAGGTACTCTCTTTAAGCATAACTACGTGTACTTCTCTATGAACTCGGATTTGAGCAACATGCCCCGAAATTTGATCAGCTCGTTAAGGTTTATGTTAACCGTTAGTTTGACTCCAAAGTCTGGCATAGCATAGCTAAAGGGCTGGAACTGCATAAGAAATATGTATTCCTTGAAAGAAGATTCGTTATGACAACTCCATCTTAATACTCACCACCTCGTTGCCACGTTCTGGGTACATAATCTCCTCGAAGGGTGTGCTAGTTGACTTGGTGATTAAGCCACGGGTTGTCGTTACCGCACGAGACTTAAAGGACAGCCCACTGGTTAGATTTTGTGGGCGGGTGAAACTATAACGGGCACATCTGCTGCTCTCATTGCGGGTCAGTTCACTGCTGAACGGTATATAGATAAGAAAACCCTGTTCGCGATTGATCTCATGATCAAGATTGAGGAAGGGATTATAGCTGTGACTGCGCACTGAAGCGTAAGACGAGTAGCGTGCATCGATCTCAAGTGTATGCCTAGTGCCAGGAGGTGTACGATGCTCCGTTATATTGCCACGCAGCGATGTAAGCACTGTTGTTTGAAGCAGTACATCCGAGGATGTGCCCAGCACAGTGGGAACCGAGTACTTATTCATAAATGGCCAACGAACGGTTTGCATATTAATGTGGCTATCAGTGCGGATCAGCAGTTGGATACGATCCAAAACTATATCAAACATAGCAAACATATTTATAAATATATATAATAAACAGATTATATGATTCATTGTTTTACATACTGTTGTCATAAGTTAACTGCTGGAACATGCGTTGGTTAAGGTAGTATGAGAGTACAGTTTTGCCCTCCATCTGCAGAATAAATTCAATGTGTAGGTTCTTTGAGATGACAGTGGGTGTCTTTAGCATAGATAACAAAGCTTTAATGCTTTTGAAGGTAAATGGATCAGTGCTGTTGGTCTTCGGCTGCACAGTTTGCCAAATGGCATCGGGCAGTCCTCGTGCTTTGATATAGAGCTGCAAGAAATAAAGGATTATGGGCACTTTGAGGGAAAGCAATGTATATAGGGTAACTTACCGCTAATTGACCCGTGAACTTGCCTAGGGCCTCTGTATCGAATTTGAAGTAAGCCACTACGGGCATGTCAGACTTGGGATCTCCCACAAGGAAGGTCTGGAGCATAGCACCAATACCAAATTTGGAATCGCGATAATCAAAGATATAATTTCCTGTTACCCAATAACGTGGTTCTGGTTTCGGAGGAAGATGGCGATGCATATAGGAGAGCAGGCGACGTCTATGTATTAGGATTAACAAATGAGCAGGGAAGAAGTCGGACGGGTTAGAGTTTGTTTTGGTTTAAAATACTTACAGACGCTGATAGCAGGGATACGTTGTTTCCGAGATGCTAGTGACAGTTGTCCGATAATAGTTAATTAGATGAGGATCCGTTTCGCTTTGGATTATGCGATGAATGCTGATAAGTCGAGCAGCCGTGGGATTAGAAATAAGCAACAATGTAACAGCGGCCACACGCAGCTCCAAGCTGGCATTACGTGACTCAAAAATGGGCCAGTATATCTCATAGATGCGTTCAGCACGCTTTTCCGCCAGCGCGAGTGTTGTCCATGCAGCCATAAATCGGAGATCCTCATTACCCTCCTCCAAGACGATGGGTTCCAGATAGCTAGCCACATTGCCTAGCTGCAAATTGCTGAGCCCCTGAAGATACAACATCTTCTGCTCATAGTCACGATCGTCTGTACATAGTTTCTAGTACATAAATCGAAAAAAAATGCAGATGGAAAATTTACTCACTCAAATAAAGATTGAAATACTTTTGTACATATTCCTCAAACTGATCCTTGTCGATACCACGCGCCACATATACGTTGTATACCAAGGTGGCGAAGCTTAGAATTGCTGCCTGACGTACATCTGGACGATCGGGTCCAATACTAAGGAATACTTCGCACTCCTTGACTAACTCTGCGGAGAGTTCAAATATGTGAAAGGGCATTGGGATGAGCAATTGAACAGCAATAGGAGACTTAATGGCCTTCTCCACTACCAAATGGCGGGTTAGGAATACTGAAGCTTTGGTACCAATTCGTGGTATAATCTCATGGAAGATGTTTCTAATGGTTTCCTGTCGATACGAGGTGCCTATGTCCACTTCTGTGTATAGTTTCTTCAATGATTCGAAGTCCATTTGGCTGAGCAACCTTATCACATCAGATAAGGTAGAATCGTAGGGTTCCTTGAACTTAAAATCTGTGCTCTCGAGAGCCTCAGCTAGATTGTCTAAGAGATCAGCTGCCGAACGTATAAGTGTCTCCTGTTGCTGTGGATTCCGTCCGCCCGTGGGATCATTGATCTCCAATGGCTGAAGCTGCAACTTTGACATCTCTGTCGCCATAGAAGTTTCCACATCAATAGGATTATCAATTGGTGTCTCGTTTTGAAAGTTCAATAAAAGTCTGTAAGCGTTTTACACTTAGAGAAATTAGAAACATTATAATAACATTGTACGAACTTACTCCGAATTGATGTATTGAGCTTCACCCGTTGACTCAAAGGTGTGTATCAATGTGGTGCCTTTGGCATGAGCCATGCTCAGGAAGTAGCCAGTCTCATTATGTGGCAATATGCCATATATCGCTTCATTCCCAATGATTACGCTCTTCTGGTGGTCAAACTCGCATGTATTCGGTGGCACATTGCTTCGTGTTATGTGTATTGCTTCCGAGTAGGGAACACACGTTTTCAATTCAGGAGTTTTCCGTATAGATATATAGTTGGTTTTGTTGGACACAAAATACTCTGTTTGACACTTGCCGTGTATACCAGTCTATGGGTAGAGACTTAATGAAGATAAGCTTTAAAGAATACTTTTGATGAACTCTTACCTCATTTACTACAAAGGCACCACTGGATTTCATTTGAAATTGTAAGGTGCTGGCTATGGCACGCTTAAAGTTCATTGACCAGATGGGATCACCTTCCTTAAAAACCAAATGTGATATGGTACCGTCTTTGGTTAGTACAATTCTAAAGGGCTTATATGGTGGATACATCTCCTTATTCTGTAGGAACTTTTCTCCAGAATTATTCAGCGTCACGTCGTCTATGACAAGCTAATCATCAGATGAAAAAGTGAGAGAGCAAGGGGAGAGAAAGAGAGACCCAAAGAACGTAGAGTAGATGATGTTGCTGATATGATTAGGGAAACCCCAAAACGATCCGAGGAACATTGTAATCTCTAAGTATTATAATAGGTAAGCCCGCCTACAGCTGTTTTTGCTGATAGGCAGTAATGTTACGTTTATCTAACATTAGTCAGCTTCCATGGGGGATTAGCTATTGCACTATGAGAACGGGTAAAACTATGGGCATAAGTATATTAGAGAGTACTCTAACCATGTCTAGCGATAAGCATATCGCCGTTTTAAGATCCTCAATCCCACAGACAAAACAATCTAGCTAATCAGCTTACGCTCTATACACATAAATTTATATAGACAGAAGCAAGTAAATGCATATAGCATATATATATGTATATATATAAATATAAAGTTTTATACTGGTAGCATCATATTATCTGCTGTATTGCCTCAATAAAAGAAGAAGTTCACAGCCGAGTTCAGTTCATTGTGCACTGGGCACTTGGTAGGCACTGTGAAAGGTTAAATTGTTTTTAATTCATCTGCGAATTCCTTTTGCAAAGCGTCTGCAAAAACTTGGAGACTCAAAAGTAGGGCCTCCGCTCCCTACCCAGATTGTTTCCTCCCTACACATATTATTTCTATACATACATTGGGAAAGAGTCTTGATTGAATTGTAATTGAAATCAATCAATTTATTTTATTTTCTACTGATTTTCAATTGAAATCTTTCTATTAATAAATTTATATATTTATATATCGTTTGTGTGTGTTTGTGTATAAAGTTTTATATATTAATTATTAGGTATATTCAATGGTAATCATTTTATTATAAAAAACATTTCTCTGGTAGAAAGCTAATAAGAGCTTAAAATTGAATCTATATTATGGTATATACTAAACTGCGTCTAAAAATTAATTTCTATTCCATACTTTTCTATATAAAATGTTCCTGCCTATATATATATTTATATATAGATCTACAGCTGTACACCAGGTAATGTTACCACTGTATTAAATAGTTTATACTCACCGCAGCTGCCATTATCAGTTCACTTTGACGCTGAAGTGTAAGTTTTCCGCGCACAATCCAACCTGTTGAAGGTGGTGAAGGATGTCCTTCGTCCTGTGGCTTAGACCCAACCAATACATTGCCAACATATTCATAGAGCATTTGCCTATGGATACCAATTATGTTAAATGTACAGCCGACATCGCATATAATCAAAAATAGAACTGAAAATTGAAAATATTGTTCAGCATTTGCATTTCTTAACGATTCACAGAAACAGCAGCCCCAAGCCGGGGGCAACAGCATCCAATACACTTTATCAATTGAATTTTGTCTATATATATACATACATATATATATATATATATATATATATATATATATATATATATATATATATATATATGTATATATGTACATCTCTATGCATGTATATAGATTATTTATGCCTTCATCATCATCATCAGAGTGAGAGATACAGAAAGAGAGAGATAGAGGGAGAGCGTAAGTGTTTTTAATCAATATTATTTTTATTTCTATTATTATTTATATTATAATAATAAATACTTTTAAATACACAAAAGTATTATATATTTATATATTTTAAATGTTATTCAATGAAATAACATTACGTCATGTTCCTGAATAGATCCCTGATATGGCTACTTTGGGTTTATCAATTAGGTTATTTTCTACTTTCTACGTACACACAAACACGGAACACTTCAATCGCCGCATTATAATAATAGAATAAACATATATCTATTATATATATAACTGATCACTTAATACGATATGTATTTATATATATTTATATGTATATATATATAAGAATATATATGCAGTTAGAAAATTATTTTTTTTTTTAAGAAACCGCCGTTTTATTTTATCACCGAATTGCAGAACGTTTTCTTAAATTCCACGTCTTCTCAACTCGCGTTCCGCACTCGAACTGATGCCTGGGGTTTGGTTTAAGCCGATGCTCTGGCCTTGCTGGAGGTTTTTTCTGATAAGAGACCGCAACTGTCTCAGTCTACTACTTAGTCTCTGTATTCTTGATTCGTTCTCGAAACTTAGTAACAATACAAAAGATAAAGAGCGGCTCTCTTTCGCCACATGACGCAGGTGCTCTTTAAAATTGAGGCGTAGATCAAAATTTCATCTACAGATAAGCATTTTATCAAGAACATTTTCCAGGGTATTATAAAAACTAAAATTACATATTTATTATTACAAAAAGGAGTAAACACACAATAGTCATAGTTAGCAGCTGCCATTCGATAGCTGCTCGACATACAACAAGTACCAGGAATACATGTAACAGGAATATAATAATAATCAATACAGGACCTTACATATATATAAATATATATAAATCTATATAACAGCCAACTGTTAACGGGGTTTTCCGCGTCCTTGTCCCGATTTGAATGCACCTCCACTTCCATTGGTAGCTGAAGATGTCATTGGTCGTTGTTCCAAATTTATATCGCTACCATTTACTGATTGATTACCGTCGTCAGTTTGACTTTGTTCACCATCAAGAGTTTTAAGTTGTTGGTGCCACATGTCTGCATAGATGCCATCCTCTCGTAGAAGGAGCTGTTCATGCTTACCTCGTTCCACAATGCTACCTTCTTGCAGCACCAGAATTTCGTCAGCGTGTATTACAGTGGACAAGCGATGTGCAACTATAATGGTGGTACGATTAGCACAGACACGTGCTAATGCTGCTTGTATATTGCGTTCTGTGTGCGTGTCTAGCGCTGAGGTAGCTTCGTCCAATAGTACAATAATAGGCGACTTTAGCAGTGTGCGTGCAATGGCCACACGCTGCTTTTCACCGCCACTCAGACGCAATCCTCTCTCACCAACTTTAGTGTCATAGCTATCGGGGAATCCTAAGATTCTATCGTGTATTTCGGCGGACCGTGCTGCGTCATACACAGCATCCGCTGCTGCACCTATTTTCGCGTATTCAATATTGTAAAAAATTGTGTTATTGAACAGTACTGTGTCCTGGGGTACAACGCCTGGAAGAAAAGCATAAAAAATGAAGTTCTGGCGGTAAGCAAAATTTGTCAAAACTTACCTATTGCCTTACGCAAACTTTGCTGTTGAACCAGTTTAATGTTCTGACCATCTATAGATATAGAGCCAGTTTGCACATCGTAGAATCGGAAAAGCAGCCGCATAATGGTACTTTTGCCAGCTCCAGAGGGTCCAACAATAGCCACAGTTTTGCCCGCAGGCACCGAAAAACTAATGTTGCATAGTACTACCTTTTCCGGTGTATAACCGAACGTCACATTTGAGAATTCAATACCACCACCAGCTGTCAATAATGGAGGACAGCCAGGGGCATCGACAATATCCTCCTCCTCACGCAACAGATCAAACATATTCTCCATATCCACAAAATTTTTCTGTATGGCTCGGTAATAGGTACCAAACCAATTCAGAGGCATGTACAGATCCATCAGGTAAGTGGAGAAAAGTACAAAGTCACCTACGGTTAACGTTTGATGATGCACGACCAAATAGACACACAGCATTGATCCTGTCAACAAACCCAGACAGAGTATAATGTTCTGAGCAGTGTTTAACATATTCAGAGTGACCATGGACAAAAACTCCTCTTTCTGATACTTAAGTATTGCTTCCCTGTAGCATTCCACTTCATAGGACTCGGCGCCATAGTATTTGACTGTCTCAAAATTTAGCAAAGAGTCGACACTTCGAGCACGTTGCTCATTGTCCGCGAGATTCATACGTCTTTGGTACTGTGTGCGCCACTCCGTTATGGCAATCGTTGAGGCTTTAAGGTTAAGTTAGGATTATATTGCAAGTATTAAAATCTAATATACTACATTGATGGATTTACTCACCTATATAAAGAAACATGGTCACGAATACAATCAATCCAAACCACCAGTTAAACGCATAAATGAAGAATACAATAGCCACGAAAAGATCGAGTATAGTAGGTGTTATAGAGAACACGATGTAGTTAAGTAGATTGTTGATAGAGTCTGTGCCGCGATCCATAATACGCAGTACTTCACCGGTCTTGCGTTGCAGATGCCAACGCAACGAAAGCTGGTGCAGATGCCTGAACAGATCAATCTCAATCTCACGTGTTGTGTACTGCTGCACGCGAATCCAAAGGAAAGTGCGCAGATTATTAAACAGACCCATGCCGCCGGTACCGCCGCCTTGCAGAAACGATAGAGCCACATAAATAAGCACAAAGTCCCAGCGGAATTCGAGAGGCTCAATGGTTAAGCTGTCCACTTTAGATTGCGAAATAAATATTAGCTCCACTGGCAACATTTTGTAATAATAAAACTTGACTTCGCCTACCTAACAGTTTGCGATATATAGGCAAAAATAGCTTAATAACGCGTCCGGCAACAAGCAGCAGTATGCAAACAACTACTGCCAATTGCAGTACTGCATCCGTTTTTGGCCACAGATATGGGAAGAGGGTACGTAATTTACGCCAACTGTTCCGAAAGGCCGAACCTGTTGCTGCGTTGCCGGTCGATTCACTTGACTCATTTTCAAGGCGCTGGTGCGGATTATAGGGTGCCATAATTCCGGGTGCCTTAAGGCCTAGCACAAAGATGAGCAGCGAGCTTAGGAAGCGTGTAACAAACAGTCCCATCTCAATTTCATCCTTGTTACTAAAAGAGATAAAATGATGGTTACAATGGCATACGAAAATTAGTACCAATCAATACTTCATATGTTAGTTACATACTTCTTGAGACGAAACCACCAATCATCATGGTCCAAATTGACGAAAGTTAACGCCTCATTGATCAATGACAAAGTCCAGAAGAGCAACAATATCAGCCCATGGCCACGTGTTGGTACCGATGGCAGCTGATAATATCGTTCCTTAACAATGAGCCAGATAGAAAACGGATACGAGATACATATAACACATGTGTAGAATAACTGGAAAAGTAATACAAACATTAATAGATATAACAAATCAAAATATAAACAATATTTCATATTTCTTGGATACTTTATGGTGTTGAATTTCTTACCATGTAACCATAAACTGGATTGTTTGTATAAATACGTGCGTTGAGGAAGAATCGTAGAAGCGCTAGTATAGGCACAAACAAAAGCAGAAACAATTGCAATGCATATAGCCTGGATCTGGAGATCTGAATTGGATCCGTAGGCGTAGCATACTTGCGGTACATCAACAGTTGTATGGTGCCAAAAAGAAGCAGAAAGCCGCCTGAAATCGCCGGTCCAACAGTATCCATAAAACAATGCGAGATTCCATGATTGATCCAAATCTCGGACAACGTCACGTTCGGCGGACAATACAACATTTTATGTGCCCTCCAGCTGCTGGAACATTAAAATAAATTAACTACATACAACTTTATTAAGACTTTTCGGTCACACAAAATATAAGCGTGCGCAAAATGTGATAATTATATATGTATATAAATTTGATAAGGGTGACGGGCGAAGACAGTGTGAAAAAAGGGAAATATTTTGGATGGACTAATAAGTGACTAACAGCTTGCTTTGTGATAAAAAAAATTTAATGTAGTCAACAGATAATTTACCTATCTATATATACATGTAGCAAATTGGGCAAATCGCTGTACTTTTTTATATTATATTTATTGAGCTCGCCCCTATTTTTAACTATGTTCTATTTCACAACAGCTTCTAATTCGTTGACAACAATTAGATTATATATCCAAATCAATTTTGTTAACAGCAAAAAAAAAAACAGTCGCCTAAGCCCAGAAGTGATGCACAACAAAGTTCAAATTAAAACCTGCAATTCATTGTTAGTAAAATTTGAATTGCTAATTATGCAATTTAATGTACACATCTTTCTAAATAACACTAACAACAATTCGGCTATTAATATTAATAATTTACTTACCTTACCTTTTACTATCACGCCCGTCTTCAACTATTGTTTATATTTAATTAATACTTAATCTTGTGCAATTACTTTCTTAACAGAATGAAAGCAGCTGCATTATCATTGAAATTACAGTTCGGCACTCAAATCGGCACCGTTAAACTCAAATTGGCACTATTAACGAGTAAGTTAACAGTAATATGTTCCGTAGAGTGTTCTCTTTTTCACTTTCAACTAGTATTTCGTCAGAAATACTATACATATATTTTATATTGGGACAATAGCGACTGTTATTAAATTGCTTTAGACCAACAACGATTTTCTTGTCAAGTAATGGTTTTAGTTAAGGAAATATAACAACATCTAATTCGGAATCTTTACCCTTTTTATAGATCTAAAAAACACTTGAAATGAAAGAAGCTGAAATGTTAGCATTGAATATCTTAACAATGGCAAGAGCAAGAGTAACTTTACAGAAATAAACATATGTCAAACGATACGTTAATTCTTTAAATGTGTGATAAATATTTATGTATTAAATAATTTTGGAAATATAGTTGACAGATATTTATGCTGTTTTAATATATTTCAAAATATTTTTTTTATTTATTAAAGGTAAACGGGATACCAAAAATCCCTTTATTACCTTGATCACAAATTTGACCAACGGCTTACCTGCTCACTCAGGCAGATTAGACTATATATTGAAATACCAAAAATTACAATTAACAAAAAATTTTAATTAACAAAAAACTTACAATAACAGAGGTTAACATTATGTGTTAACTTTATCAAAGGTATCTACGTCTAGGAGACCGGCATGTTAGGTTGAAGTATTTAGTTAGTGTTGGTTATACCCTCTGCTAGACGGTTTCTGTGGCAAACCAATCTGTCATTATACTATCTTATTCGCTAACGCTTGTTTGCCGCGAGAGCAACAGATGTTTAGCTACCGCTGTCCTAATGCGGTTCCTGACGGCAGTGATATCCTTAACAAATGAGAACCTTTGATCAATGGTCACACCAAGATACTTCACCGAAAGCAAAATCGAAGTCAAAATCTCTAGTCATCTGTTTAATTGTCGCTTTTATCATAGTAACACTCTATAGAAATCATTCACTAGAAGTGGTTGGAATCAATAGTGTTTCGGTAATAAGATATTGAGTAAGGACAGCTTTCCGTTTTATTAGTATATATAAAGTTCTTTTGTTCTCAGTGTTGAGTAGATTTCCAAGTCACATTTTTTTAACAAAATACATCCTTAAAATATGCAGTAGAAATTATAGAGCAGTTTACACCAAATTTGTTAATAAAAATCAGAAAAATTCTTATAAAAAAACAATTTAAAAAACAAATTACATTTATCTATTTAAAATATATTATGAATAGAATATAAATATTTCATTGTTTTCGTCGTTTTTAATACTTTAAAATTATATAGATAAATGGTTTGCCTAACACATAAACAAGATCATTACTATATATATCCTTACTACATTTAATTCAGATTAAACTATTTTCTGAGCTAGTTAATAATATTCTAAGTGCCACAAACTACATTTAAATAAATTTGATGCAACCTTTTTATCTATATATAGTTACATTCTATATGTATTCACATTTATGGAAACTATACAAATTATTTTAAATTGCATTTTGCACTTTAAAATTCGATTTTGCTTTGATTATCGCTCAAACAACTATCAGGTTCGTTCCATATCTCACAGGAATTTGTAACTTTTAGAAATATATAAAGAAAATCGTTTGCAACAAGTTTTTTTTTGTATATTATACTATATATATGTTAATAAGCATGCATAGATAGTTATTTTCGTTATCTACTAAATTGTTCAACTTGGATTTAAATTATTATCACAAACAAGTACATATAATATGCATTTTTAAGAGTAGGTACTAGAGATGGGTCCGTAACAGGACCATTGATTATATATATTGGATATACACAATATAGTTGCCGAAACTGGGCAATAAGTCTCAATGCTTACAGCTACGAATTAATTTTTGCCAGCAACGGTTGGGTGACGGCGCTGTTAGGTGGTCCACGGCCGGGCCCTGGAGGACGTGGTACCTCTTCGGACAAGGACATGTCATGTGCGTGTGCATGACTATTCGAGACAGTTGGCGGCTTACAAAGCAGCTGCTTGTAGTTCTTGACTAGATATCCATAGGTATTATCACTGGCCAGGTTTGGAATGTTTTGATTACTGCAGCTACTTCCACTTCGTTCAACACCATGTGAAGTCATTGTGCTTAACTGTGCTGCAGGTGCCTTCTTGCTAAGTAGTGGCGTCTCATCGCAGTCGGCAAACTTTATGCGTTGTCCGCTACCCGTGCTACCAGTTTCTGTGGCGTTTGCCTCACTGCGGCTTGTCTTTAGCAGCGTAGAGATCGTAGGCGAGGGTTTGAGGCGGCTTCTAGCCTGAGGTGCTGGTTGTAGAATACCACTCAAGTTGGAATTAGAGTTTGAATGCATGTGGTGGGTATGAACATGGCTGCCATGATTCCTAAGAGTTTCGCTTAGGGGTAAACGAAAGTGTGCCATTTCCCAGCTGTCAGTACCCGCTGGATCCCCCGCTTCGGTCATACCTGCCTCCATGCTGCGCAGCGACCGACTGCTATAGATATCACAGGTCTTCTGCTGTTGTCCAGCATCCAAATAGTAATTATTGGCCTCAGTCTTTTGGTGCGCATTGTGGTCAAAGCAGTTGCCATTGAGCTTAGGTGAACTGGAACTGATCTTACGTTTTACGCGCAGATTCGGAGAAGCTTCCTTATCAACCGTTGGCAGTGCTATGGCTGGCACTTGTGGTACCAATGTCGCTGCTGGTGTCATTCCGCCCAGTTCTGAGTATTGCTTAAAGAAGGTTTGAGGTTGTCGATTTGGCTGTTTTAAAGATGAGCGTCTCGTCAGCATCAGTTTGCTGGGTGATGCCAGTGCATCCGGTTTGGGTATTTCGCCCTCAAGCCAATATGTCAACATTTCGCCTTTTCCCTTCATTGGTACCAGTCCGCGTTGGGTGGTTACAAAGCTGCCAAACTCATCCAGAGCCAACTTGGTAGTCTCACTTATGTGTATCTTTAACGCTTCACCATTGGATTCCATGCGTGAGGCGGTGTTCACAGTGTCACCAAATAAGCAATAACGCGGCATCTTTTGTCCCACAACGCCAGCTACACAGGGACCTGTATGTAGGCCAATGCGAAGTTTTAAACGATCATCCGGCCTGTGATGTATTCTAAAGTTGTGTACCGCTTCCAGGAGCGCCAGTGCCAGTCGTGCAATCTCCCTTGCATGATAGTTATCATTGCGTATGGGTAGTCCGGAGACCACCATATAAGCATCTCCTATTGTCTCCACCTTGTACACATCAAAGTTCTCGACAATCGCATCGAAACAGGTATACAGATCATTAAGGAACTGGACAACTTGCATAGGAGTGCTCTCTGCGGAAATGGCCGTAAAGCCAACGATGTCGCTAAAGTATATGGTCACCTGATCAAAGGTTTCGGCTACTACTGGTTGTCCGCTAATCAATTGTGCAGCAACACTTTGGGGCAGCAACTGATATAAAAGTTTTTCGCATTTCTTTTTCTCCTCCAGATAATCCTGAGTGCGTTCCTCAACAAGTTCCTCCAAATTGTTGGCATACATTTCCATGCGTTTTAGCAGATTATCCACAATGTTGCCAGTTTCATTGTCTCTGTAATGTAAGGAATAACAGGTTCAGTTTAAATTTTAGTTTAGGGCTTAATTTTATTTCTTACTTGTTAAATTTTCGTATCATGGACTTTAGCGTATTGAAGTCTGGTCGTTCCAGTGGATCTTCTGCCCAACAACGTCTTATTATGCCAATAATATCTATCTTGGTGTCAGCGCATGGTTCTAGGTCTGGACGAAACGGTTTACTGAGTACTCCTTGTAATGGATAGTTTTTAACAAGTTCGACGATCTCTGTAATATAAAAGATTATACGAAAATCCTCGATTTATATTTCATTTTGTATTTGATTGTTATTTAAATTTAAAATTCCTTTTTTTGTGTATGTTTTGTACAATCGTTTATTGTAAAGTATAGGTCCATTTTGATCTTATTCAAAAAAGTTCTAATGGATAACTCTGGTTGTAACGCCTAAGTGGCTCTCTATATTCAATAAAAATATACGCAGGAACACATTATTACTTTTTTTCCTTTAAGGATTTCCATTAAAAAATTTCATAATGTCCACCACAAAGGAATTTAAAGAGCAAAATTTACGGCTCATATTTCCATTCCTGCGACCCGGAATATCCTCCAAACAGCATTTGACTAATGGATCCTATGATATAAAACCTAGTCTACAGCATAGTCATACCCAAAATTCGGTCATTGCCGCCTTTTACAATGAACGTGAAGCACAAGCGGAGCTACGTATCCTTAATCTGTTAATGCACAAATCAAGGTGCAATAATGGTATTGTGACCGACATTAAACTGCCAACAGGTAAGTGAATGACCTAAATAATCTATCAACTGATTCATCTGTTATATAATTAAATATATATATTTATTTAATAGAACCCACGGATGCTGATATAATTTTTAAAGATTGTAAATGCGACAAATTATTTTGTAATCAGAAATTTAACGGATGCGGCTGGGATACATCAAGAATTGATTGGCTATGGGACTTGGAAAATGTACAACAGAATTCATTACAGAAACCAACAGAACAACTCTCAACTCATCAACTCTTCAAAGGCAAAAAGAAACAGAGAAAAACTCAAAGAGAACCCATCAAAGTAGGAAGGCCGGTACGGATGCCATCAACCCAAAGGATTGGCTGCTGGAGCTGGTTGTGCCATAGATGTGGCCATGTATCCGAAACGAGTAGCTTTGATGTATCATTTACCAGAAGCACTGTACGGTTATGTTCTTAATTTTTACTCATAAAAACAAAAATCATCAAAATTCAATAAAATAAATTTATGCTTGATACTTAACATTAATCCATTTCATAGTCATATACTATCCTTATTTATTACCCAATTCTTCCGCTAGAGTCCTTCAAGAAGGAAAGCCTTTGAATAGCTGCATCCACTATGAGCATAATTTGATGAACTTGTCAAGTGGCTGCAAAGGACTAAAGCCAAAGCTGAGGCTAACGAATTTTTCTGAAAAACTCATCATGTTTTCAGTTAATATATATATATATATATATATATATATATATATATATATATATATTATGTATATATATTTATCTAAATATTATGAACATTCTGTAAAGTGGGCGAAACGTGCTGCAGCTTTTCACAAAACTTTCTCTAATTTAAGCGGAAATTTGCGTAAAAATTCTCTTGAATACAAACAAATTTTTATTTTTTAGGCACTTTTTAAGGAATGCTGTGATGATTCACATCCAGGTGGGTGAAAATCTATTTAAAAAAAGATACTACATCAAATATCTGGCTGTGTATATGTAAGTGAACGGCTAGTAGGGTATACCCAAATATAGAGTGTTCTAAAAGTTTAATTCATAAATATCAAATGAAATTTTTAACTGATATTAAATAAATAATTGGCACAAAATTTATTGGAAGGACAAAGAAAGCCTAAAAAGATCCGAATCCAATAAATTAATTTATATTTTAAAGGAGTAAGATATTTTGGATTAAATGCGCTCTAAGAATAATTTGGCACTGATTACTAAAAAGTAAAGTCTATAATAATCAACAATAAATACCCTAAATAACTCATGCAACAAGTTGTAGTTAGTGTTGCAGTTAAAACAAATAGGAATATAATTATAAATGTAAGTAAAACAGACAGATTAATATTACTTAATATATTCAAACCATTAAGAAAATCAACTAATATATTTATCCTTATAACCAGTTAATGAAACATGTGAATAAAAATGTAATTTGGGGTGCAATCATGAATTACGTTTTAATAACGATAATAGGGAGTTAATTGGCTTAAAATATATAAATAGATAATATAATAATATATAAGGATTGATGAAATAGTTTAAGAGTATTTGTATTAAGGACATTATTAACTAAAAGTATTAATTGTATGTTACATAAAGACAAAATAATTTTTAAATAGACGCTGAAGTTGATGTCATTACATAGTATAAATGCAGCTAAATTATTAATTTGAGTAAATTTATTTTATTTTCTACTGCTTACCTTGAGGGGTCTTTTCATGTATGCATTTTCCAAGGTAAAAGGGTCCTTGACGTGTGGTTATCTCGTGCATTATAATGCCAAATGAATAGACATCACCCTTTAGAGTGCCCTCGGGAGGTCGTTGGCTCTCTAGTCTAAGTAGTTCAGGTGCAGTCCATAGCAGCTCTGAGTGGACTATGTAATAAGTATATAAGGATAATGAAGTAGAAGAATAAACTCACTTTTCCAATAGGCATGACTATTGCAGTTCTCAATGTCACTTTCCATATCTGAGGGAATGCGACGCAGGCTGTGCAGACCAAAATCTGTGATCTTCAGTACAAAACGTGAGTCGACGACACAGTTAGAAGACTTGAGATTACCATGGGAACGTATATCGGAACTGTGAAGAAACTGCATGCCACGGACAATGTCATGCATGAGGGATAACTTAAACATCCAGTCCAGCTGAAACTGTTCATTCTCCAGTATATCCTGCAGCGACCCTTTAGGGCAATATTCAGTTAGCAGAAAGCTACGGCGCTGATCCAGACACGCGCCATAGAACTTAACCAAGTGATCGTGTTGCAAATCCTTCATGCGTTTCAGTTCCAGCATCAAGCTTCGCGACAGTACACCCTGAACATTCTCCAGATCAATGGACTTAATGGCCACCTTTCGTTTTTTGTACATCCCCACAGGTATGAAGATCTGACGATCACCATTCATGGATACCATATCCTCGGACATGAGCGTAAGCTGTGAGCTTTGTTTGACCAGCGAATGGAAAGAGCCACGCATAAGTCCATGATCAACGGTATCCCGAAACATAACATCATCCAAAGACACCTTCCAGCTCATCGAGTTGATCTCCGCTTCGGCAATATAATGCCGATATCCAAAGAAGAAACACACAGCCATTATGATAACCATCGTGCCAAGAACAATCGAAAGTATGGCATAACCAGGAAGTGCTATAGATGATAGAGATCCTAAGATTAAAGGTAATTAATGGATAAGAATTCTGAACATACAATTGTCTGGACAGAGTGCTCCATCATATCCACATATGGGACGATCTGGTGGCGCCTGTTCACGTCCACCAGCCCAATGAATTTCTTTAGCCGACTCAAACTCCAATCGATTGTGCAGAAAGTGTGCTACAATTTCAAATTTGCCTGTGATAGGATTCATATCGAGTAAGGAATATGCGGAGATGCGATCTCCATTTGAGTCGATCGTCACATTGCCCGTAATACCTGTAAAACTGCGATTCCACATACGTCGCACCATATCCGTACCATTAATAGGTCGTGTCAACATACTAGGATCCTCTCTGATGCTTTCATTTAAGGCATTCGCATAGAGCAGGACACCATCGAAAAACGATGTGACAAACGCTGAAATCGGTTCATTCTCACTGAATGTGTAATTATATTTGGCTGATGCAATATCCTTGATCTGTGAATGGATTATATGCAGCATTTAACGTATAATATGTCATGTTACTTTCATCTAGCTATCGGCTCGTATCCTGAACAACCTGCCAGCATGTGGCAAAAACTGTTCAAAATTTTGTGGCTTAATTGCTACGGCAGCCGTGAAATTCAATTACATTTCTACTTCACGTTCAAATCACAACTCAATGCTTCTACCGTAAATGACGACAGAACATCGACAACGACAACAACAACGTAAACGACAACGACAACGACAACTACAACTACATGGACCACGAATTTAACCACAATTCGTGCGGAAATTATTGTATTCTACACTGGCAACACTTCTGGTTGTGGCTCCACACCAAAAGGAACAGAAAGGAAGTATGCTTGGTGGCAAAGGCATTTTGCCAAGCTCCTTTTCACAGTACAACGGCTGATGCGTTATTACTGCATTTTCCAATGGCTCAGCATCACGTGCAATCCAATTAAGGAACGGGCATGGGAGTGGCAGTGGGAGCGCGAGAGGAAATGGAATGTGTCTAAAAACCGCCTTTGGCAATATTCTTCCAAGCCAAACATCTTGCGCAAATCAAGGACACCGAGGACTGAGCAGCAAAGCCGCAGCAAGTTTTTGTCGCAAAGCAATGAAGCAAGTGGTCTTTCAACTATTATATACAATCTATATATGTTCATATATTTATATATATTTATATATATATATATATATATATATATATATATTATTGATCAAATTTTGGATGAATGACTTGAATACAGAACTTGGAAAAGAACTTGAATAACTGATAAAAGGTTTAAAACTTGACGAAAATTTTGTTGGATTTTAAAACAAATCATTGAATCCGATTCAAGCTTGAATAGGATATATACACGGATTGGTATTAACTGCCTCTAAGCTGCCAGCTTCTGACCCTTGAATATGAACCCCCACACCTGAACAATATGGTTTTGATGTACTGCAAAGAATAAAGGGAATAATAAAGAAAATAAAATAAGGTCAGATCTATTGATTATAAAGAGGAAGCAAATTAACGTAAGTTAATGGACAATGAAAATAAGATACTGTCAATGTAACAAGAGCAGGAATAGCTTTCAGAAATACACTATTCAGTGTAATTGGTTGGTGTTGGGGTCTTTGGCCTCAGCTGGTGTCTGCACAAAGTCTGCTGGCTTGGCTTAACAGCAGCATAGCAGCGAATAAAAAGATACTAAGGCATATCATTAGGTTGTAAGATATCAACTGGAATTGGCTAGGTGCAACTCATGCCTTGTTAATATTGCTTGCTGTTGTCCTCTTCAATACTTGTTCGTAAAACAAACATATTTACAATTCCACGTACAAGACTCAATAGAAGAGAGTTTACACACAGAGCTGTATATGGTAATAGCACGTGCTGTGGGGCATTGGATATGCATAGACTGAATGAGTTGGTGGAATGCGCAGGGAATGCCAATCTTCAGTTTGGAAATTGCCCAAAGTGAACAAAAGAAAAATGTGGAAGTCGCCAATGAAATTCCCTGGCAATTCCAACAATTCCATTAGCATGCAAATTTCTGTATGCGCTTCATCTTTTCATCTTTCTTTCTAGATTTTCAAGTATATTCAAACTGGTATTGGAATTCAGATAGGGACTTACCTCATTGGAGACTTTTGTGTATGCATCATCGTTTGGCTGCTTCGGGGTTACTGTTAACATGGCTGTATAGGCCTTCTTAGCCCGTTCATTGTTGTAATCCGTATCATTCTTATCATACCACGGTAACGACGTCATATAGGGTACCCTGAAATGTCATACAAAAACGTTTACAATCTGCTCATAAAATATATTACTTGATAGATAGATGAAGCGGTGTATATTCGATTAAATTTTGTTTCATTTGATTCTATGTTTATGTTTATGTATATGTTTATGTTTATGTATATGTTTATGTTAAGTAATAAATCAATATATATATATATATATTTGAACCTTTTGGCTTTTGCAAACAGGTAAAAGAGAGCCATTGGATTTGTGCTAAATCGAAAAGTATGTAACAGGTAAAATAATCATTCTGGACCCCATAAAGTATATATATTCTTGATTCGTGGTATCAGAAGTACAGTATAATTAAGTTAATTTGTCGTATTTAATGTTCTTATGTTGAGTCTGCACTATTTTTAGATGTCATTTAACATTTTAAAATAAACTGAACTTTGTATATTAAAGTTGATTTGAAAATTATTGCAGTATCCTTTTGAAAGAATATATTATATAGAGCTGGGAGATTTTTTAATTTTACAGTTGATAATATAATTATAAATTTTTGTATGTATTTTTCTGTGCGAAAGGGTAGGATTTACGTGGTTGGGAAACGCATTCGGGAACCCTAATGCTCTGTTGACGGCAAGAGTCGAGTATATGCGGTTCAATGTAGCGCACTCTGGTCCTTTGAGCTTTGGGAGGAAGCGAGGTTTATAGTATGTTTTTTTTCTCCTTTACAATCTATTACTTTACAAACCATAACAGGTGCAATGTTGTACAAAATATATATTTAATAGTAGGCTATGAAAATATTTTGCCTTCACATTTTCATAGCATAAACTTATAGAATAAATTTAAGTCATTACACTTTCATATTTCGAAGAGAAAACACCTAAACTTCTAGAAAAACACCAGAAAAATTTAGACTAATAGAACTCCGTAATAATGGTACACACAACTACACAATAAAAGGTTAGTAACGATAATAATTTAATATAATAATAATATAACATATCTTTTAATATAGCTTTCATCCACTTGGAAACACTAAACTCGATCAATACTATAAACATATACATATATGTAAGTATTATATTTTGTATTATAATTATTTTTTTTTGTTATTTATTTATATATTAGGTTGTTTGGTAATGACATACCGGTTTTTGCATTAAAATTTCGCGCTTCGCTTGTGAAGTCACATGGAATCGTATCTGGCAACGCTGCATATCGTTGGATAGGTTATGACAACACCTTTTAAATGACGTATAGTTTGTTTACATCAGTTTCCGCGCTTCAACATTACAATCGATCGAAATGGAGTTCACAAACGCTGAAATTCGCGCAAATTTGAAATTTTGTTTCGCACAAGGAAAAACTGCTGGGGAATCTCGCAGACAGATTATTTCTGTCTTAGGAGATAACAAAGTATCGGTTCAAACTGCAGAACAGTGTGTCAGGCGATTCCGAAGAGGTAATTTTGTCTCCGAAACACCCAAGCCCGCCGGACGACCAGAGTGACCGTTGATACGGATAAAATCATGGAAATAGTGGATCGAGAACATGACTATTAGAAGCATAGCAGAGGAGCTCCAACTAAGCACGGAAACCGTCCATAGGCATTTGAAGTCGAAAAAGTTGTCAAAAAAGTTCGATGTATGGGTGCCTCATGAGTTATCTCAAAAGAACCTTTTGGATAACTCAATCTGCGGTTTTCTAATACTTCTGGATAGGTTGGTCACTGGCGATGAAAAATTGATCACATATGACAACACCAAGCGTAAAAGATCCTGGTCGAAGCACGGTGAGTCGGCTCAAACGGTGGCAAAGCCAGGATTCACGACTCGGAAGGTTTTGCTGAGTGTATGGTGGGATATCAGAGGAATTATCCATTATAAAGTGCTGCCTTGTGGCCAAACCATCATTTCTGACCTTTACTGTCAACAACTGGAACGATTGAAGATTACACTTGAACAGAAGCGGCCAGCCATGGTGAATTGTAAGGGCATTGTGTTCCAGCATTACAACGCCAGGCCCCATACATCTTTGGTGACTCGTCACAAGCTACGGGAGCTTGGTTGGGAAGTTTTAATGCATCCACCTTATAGTCCGGACAAGCGATTACCATCTGTTTTTGGCCACGCAAAATTTTTTCAAAGGAGGTTTGTAAAAATCGAATTGCCGAGTTTTTTTGCCAATAGAGACAAAGACTTCTTCAGAAGAGACATACAAATTACCATCATCAAATGGCAGCAAATAATCGAAGACAACGGTACATATAGCACTTAAATCGGACAATGGTAACTATGTTAAAATAATCGTCAAAAATTAATAAAGAAACCGGTATGTCATTACCAAACAACCTAATATTTTTTTTATATTTCAGGTTGCCTTTGTTATACCCGTAACCGAAATACAAAGTTGCAAGAACTATGAGGCAATCACCTACACTACAACTTGACAATAAAAGGTAAGCAAAGATAGTATAATATAATAAAATAATATAATAAAATAATATAATAAAATAATTTTCAGTCAAATGCAACCCGACTCTCTGAAGACCAACTACCTCCCGTATCCGGCGGTGGCCGTTGCCTTAAATATTCAACCTACGATCATAGGTATCTGTATGCCCCTTAATATTCAAACTACACCTTCGATTATAGAATAAGTAATTAAGTTGTAATTAGTTAAGTGTATTAGATTTAAGTATAAAGTGTAAAAGAATAAAAACAAAAAAAAAACAAATACTTCTTTGTATTAGAAATATAAAATTTTCGGTTGACCGTCGACTAAGAGCAGTCCAAGGAATAAACATTGATTAGTATTTAGCCATATATATTTCGCTTTTTTCGCAATATCGAAAATTATGTAAAAGATTAATTTAGTACATAGCTCTAGCTACACATGATCGCTGATATGCGTCATTATTTGATTATTAATAGAAATTTATAGTTTCAAAGTAAAAATATATATATATATATATATATATATATAGTTAGTTACCCTTTGTTACATAATAAGTCGTTATACCCGTACATAAACCCTAATCTATACCTATACCTATCTATATGCTTATACCTATATTGTTTATATTTATACCTATACCTATATTATTTAGTTACCTGTCTCTCCCTCTCTCTTATCAATCCATCTCTATCAAAAGAAATTACCTTTTTATTAATCTCAACTAAAATACAGTAAAGTTTCTTATGCACAAAGTCGTCTCTTATAATATTAGTTGCATTCGTTTTTTTTTTTGCTATATTTTTGTTGTTTTTCTTGATGTTGTTGTTGTAGTTGATGTTATCAGCTAAAGTTTGTTTGCATTACCAACTCAATGTCAGCGTTTGCTATGTACAAAGTCAACAAGTGACATATTTTTACAGCAAATCGATTACGAATAGCAAATAGATGGAACTAAATTTCCCTCAAGAGATGCCAAATGATAAATTACTTATAACCAACGTATTCCTACAACGATTAATATGTTACTGAATCAATATATTTATTTTTTATATATAATATTAATAGTTAATGTATTACATATATACTTAACAAGCAGTTTGATTGCTATCATTAATTTTGTTTTTCAATACTTTAAAAGTTTTTTTAAAAGGTTAAAGCAAAACATAGCAGGTACATAACATCCACACACCATCCACACAGCATCTACATATTATTTACAGTGCACCCGCCTTACTTACTTAATTCATAGTGTGAAACCAGTAAATTGGATGTACCCGAAAATCTTATTCATTCTTCTGCAGAATCGAAGTAAAAACAGAGAAATACGGAGATAGCTACAAGAGAAATGAGAGACCGAGGCCTAGTATATACATAATTCCTCCCTTTACAGGGAATTGCGTATGAATACAATAGACGCTGTTACATTGATAGAAAAGCTGAATGGCTGAAGCATTTAGTATATATATATGATAAATATTATTGTATTCTCACTTTATTTTAATCTAACTAAATGTGCTTTGTAAGCTGGGTCAATGATTATATATAGAAATCTAATATACAAAAAATAGAATTTACATTTAAAAACAAATAAATTAATATTATTTGCATAAAAAAACATTAATTTTATATTAATTATTTACATATAATAAGCAAGTAAGAAGTCTGTAGTCGAGTGTACCCGACTACGAGAGCCTCTTTGCCTACATATACAGCCATAAACACATATACTCATACATACACACAGTTCTGCAAGTACTTAGCCATTGCGCGCACCTTTTAGCCCCCCACGCTCTATAGCGCGGTACTTAATGTTGTATAAGTTCCGTGTTTATTGTTCCATTTTAACAAAATTCACAACGTAGATGAAGAATGGTCTACTTAATATATGCGGGGGTTAGGGGAGGAAGTTCGAAAATCTAAAACAAACTCGTATAGCGTACGAACATAACAAATATACGTTCCAAATTTCGTTACTCTAGTTCTTATTTTGCGCGCACTACTATACCCCGGGGGCCATAACGACACTTTTGATGATGTAAAACTACCGAGATTTTTGATTAATCTTACCCAGATTCACAACATGGATTAAGAGTAGACTAATTATGATGTGTGCCAAAAATAAATTGGATCGGTTGAAAATTGTGCTTAATAATCGTTTTTTTCGAATTGAGGGGGTCAGGGGCGGAAATTCAAAAATTAAAAGCAAACTCGTATAACCTACGAAGTTTGGTTGCTCTAGCTCTTATAGTCTCTGAGAAACAGGCGTTCATACAGACGGACAGGGCTAGATGAACTCGTCTTGTCGTCCTGATTCAGAATATATATACTTTATGGGGTCTGCGATGATTATTTCTATGTGTTACATACTTTTCGATTTTGCACATTTCCAATAGCTCCGCTTTGCTTCTTTTTTACAAAAAGGCAAAAGGGCTAAAAATATAAGGTTGTTGGCCCTACTTTATTCTGATTCGAATCGAAACTTGCAATAGCTACAAATAGTTTTGTGATTTGCTGATAATTTATATATACTCATATATAAACCGATTAATCTGTATATATAAAATAAATAATGTTTTTTTACTTAAGAAGTTTTCTATTTATATTTTTTATTATATATAACAAGAATTAAAACAAATAATAAATAGATAATTAAAAATATATATATATTTATATTTATATATATGCAAACAAATATATAAATTCATAATCATATTTGCAGATAACTTTAAGACAATATTAAAATTTTGTTTCAGGAAATATTTCAGCTGTTGCATTTTATATATAAACATATATATTTTATTTAGATCGAAGCGTTTCTTATTTGATTTTATTATTGGTATTACGACTATTCTACCTAGATTAGAAGATCAATAGGTTATGTGATTAGACTGCATTTACTAATACTTCTATAACACATGCAAATAATTACCTACTATATACGCTAACATATCGAAAGCAAACAAGCCCCAATGTGGAACCCATCTATTACTCCTACCACACCTACACTATTCAGCTAAGTTTTTATTCGTCTTAATGGCACTTAGCACTGATCTACCATGCTACGTAAATATTTGCAACTTTTAGAGCCCAATTCTCATCTGGAAAGTATAAATAAATAATTAGAATCATATTAGAGATCCGCTTAGGCTTCAATTTGGAAGATTGATTTTCACATTATTCTACGTTATGTAAGAGATCTGGTTGCTGGATTCTTTTTCAGGAATTGTAGATTTTTATAGATCATTAAGCAACTTCTACTAAACATTGTTAGGCAAGATCTTACTCTAAGTTTACTTAGATAATATGAATTGTACATTACGGAAGAGATACTTTGATATCCTGTATATTCTATGTTCATCTGATAGAGAAAGCATTATAACTGTATAAATATATGGTATATATATATAGATATACACAACAATAGAGGTTCTACTCTAAAGAAAATTAATTGTAGATGTGTGGACAATGATGGAAGGGACAGTTAAGGGATAGATACTTTAGTGGCATAAATATATTAAGATAAATATTTTGGAATAGATACAAAAATATATATACTTTTCAATGAAGTCTATTAGGATAGATATTTTGGGATAGGAAAAATTTTTAACCATTTTTAATTGTCTACAAAAAAGTTAAATAAAAGCAAAATAGGGGCTACCCTATATGGAGTGTTAACTAGACGATCAGACAATTTTATGGTAGAGTTCAATTAGTTTGTTGCAAGGGCGAAACATAGGGCTGATTTCATTATATATAACCAATAGAGGCAAATTAATACTTGAGTGGGTTTATAGCGTATTGCCCTATATAAAGTTGAAGTCAATTTGGTAGATTTTGTTACTCGCTTCTAAGATTTAAGCTCATTCAATTGGCCTTGTGAAGAGCGTGTGGGTGTGAGGAAGCAATGACTCTCATATTCGTTTTCGTATTCATCTAAAAGTTTCTATTGGTAGCATTGCCATTAGAGTTAATGATGGTCGAGTTGTACGGACAAGTGTCAAAAATAGCGGAATTTCCTCGTTTTATAAATAGATTTTAATTATTAATTCTAAAATTTGTTAACTACGTTCTTATTTTTAACTATATATATTTATAGCGTATTTGTTGTTTTGCTAATTTAATAACCTTCGCTAAATATTATTGTGAATTACTTGTACTATTTATTAATAATGAATATAAATACTCGCACTTGTACTCATATATTCAAAGTGCGCGTGTTTTGCCAAAGTGAAAGGCCACAAACTGTTTTTTTTTCGTTATGCGATTTGATTCCTATTATAATGATCACTTTTCTGATCAGTTTGTAGACGTTATTCCCTTTGCGGTTGCTCTTAAAATACCCTCTAACAACTTTATAGGGTATATATTTTTGTAAAATACTATTTTTATTATATGTTTCAAGTAACCAGACAAAAACAAAGAACATCATTGATACTAGAATTGATCAATTAACCTCTTTCTATTCATTTCTCTGGTTATCCGTAAGTGTACTTATTTATATAACATTCTGTTTGGGCATACAATCATTTTATCCATGTTTCTGACTTATCCCCTCACCTTTACCTTTACCTAACTATAAACGTAACTATCAATCAAGGCGTTTTTAGACATACATCTATATTTTATCCAATCGTTTTCTGGATATACTAATTATTTTAAGCATATACTAAAAGTGTATTATGAATGCTCATATATTTTAGAGAGCAACTGTTAGTCGATCAAATGACAATTAGGTAGCATTTCCACTTGTTATAATTGTGCTTGTTGTTGCTTTATACTTAAATTTGCTGAGTAATTTATAAATGTATTCAATACTATTCATACTCACCGCGAGAATAATTCAATATTGATGAAAACATATTCACCGCTATCGATCATATTTAGCTCCTCGGCTGTCAGCATAATTTGACGTATCGACTGCGGATCGGCGCACATTATGACAACTGAAAATTAAGAGGGAGATATATAAAAGTGAGAGAGACACAAAAATTAGAAAATATCAAATAAAAAAAACGATACAAAGTGAGCAAAACGAACTGCAAATTTCAGTTAACAGCTTAAAACCTACACAATCTTTTGGTAGCAACTTTTTGCCCATTGTTTATTGTCTTTTGTCCGTTGTCTCTTGTCTGATTTATAGAATCTTTAACAATCATATATACATGTATATATATATGTTTATGTGTATATATAAATAGCATTTGAGCTCTTCGCTTGTCATTGAGAATGTATTAATTTATTTTGTTCGCAAATTCAACAATTTCTTAAGTTGCCATTTAAAAGTACCTAAAAAATAACTTAGAATATTTTTTAAATGTGTTTTTAGAACATGAGTTCATATAATAAATGCAACTTTTAACTTGTTAATACTTTATTAAAAGATACAATTTGTAAAATTATTAAAAACTGTAAAATTAAGATGATTTAACTTTCTTTGATTCTATCCAGCAATAGGGTAAACTATAACAGTAAAGAAAGTAAGAAATTTTCTTATGTTTAAAGAAAACTAAAATTTTTAAGGGTAAACGGCACTTACATAAGTGCAATAAATTTAAATGATCACCTAGAAATTATACATTTACAATGGAGGAAGAAAGGCAGGAAATAAGTTTTACACTAACTGCATAACACCATTCGGAATAAATATTGTATTCAACGTTCCATTCAAAAGATTTTATATGATGTTATATAGCGTATATATTAATATTATTATTAGATGTATATTAAAATCCCCTTTAACGTCATAAATTGCGATGAAAAGCCTTTATTAAATTTTGTTTTATGGCAAACTATAAAAAGGGAAAAGTTTAATAAAACGCTAAGCTCCTTGTAATTGCATGCGAAAGTTTTACTCTAATTGAATCTCGAATGGAAACAGTGCATTAAATATTGTTTAAATGTGACTATAATATCCTTCTTTTTAATGTAAAAAGTTTTATAATTCATAGAAAACTTTTACACGTATAGAAAATATGTCTAAAAGTAGATTTAGTTATATATACGAGGGTGGAAAATTATTTCCTCTAACTGCAACTCGCCATAGCAGCAACCGTCTGGCAAGGAGTGGGATATATTTTTCAATCCTATTATAGTCAAGTTTAAGTGATTTTTAACACCCAAAGTCCAAAGAGACCATCATCTGGAAATTGGGCTATCATAAATGACATAAATGACAAAGGTCAAGTTAATAAAACAATATTGATTACCTTTCCTTACCTAAGAGAGAAACAATCAATAGTAAATATAATGTCAATTTACGGAAAAAGTTCAGTGACAGTTATATTTTTAGTTGGTAATTCATTTACCATAGTTTTTAGATAACTTTCGAGCTACTATTTTATATTGAATGCTGAAACAAACTCCCATTTAAGGAACTAATATTAAGAAAGAGAATAGTAAGGGATGTGATTCAGATAAGTGAAATCATTTGTTGAGAGGCAGAGGAAAATATATAGCTTATACCTGGTCCATCTTTATCCAGCAGATAAATATATAAAACTAAAGTAATCAAAGTTTGGCTGCTTCGAAAGATGTAGTAAAAAAAAAATTGGCTTTAAATGATAGTCAACACATGGAAAATAAAATTGAATTTGGGTAACTAAATAATTACACTTAAATGAATAATTATTGGTCCATAAATGAATGTCAGAAAATTTATGTAAATTATTCAATTAAAAACCAAATGTCAGTCGATTGAGCATTAATAATAAATAAATCTGAATTGCCGCCAAATGCAAATGAAACAAATAATAAAAAAAGAAAAATGAAATAACATTAACCTATTTACATATTGAGAAAATGTTTTTATATTTTAAATTTTCATTGTTTTCTTTAGCCGATTGCGAATAAAAGTTACAAATTGAAAATGTTTGTTACCTTTTTGTTATATGTCTAAATGCCGTATCAAATAATTGACAGCAAAACAATCAAAAGAATTTCTAACAACAACAAAATCAAAGTTAAGAAATGTAAAAGTATAAAAAGCTAGAGAAAAAGAATCTCTGACATTTTCTCTTATAAAATATTCTTCATCTCACGGACGTAATTCTCCATTATTTTGCTTTGAAGAAATGATTTTAATTATTTAAAAGGCAACCAATTTTGTAATATGCTCAAATAAGTGCAATAAGTAGGAAGAGATTGACAGAAATAGTAAGCTGTACTAAAACATACCCTGTAAACTGCAAATAAAATTTTACTTTTATGTTATTGTAGATTGATTCTATTATTAATTTCAAAAACTACTTAATTGGGCTTAAGTTTCTCTCTATGAAACAATTATCATTAGCACATTCACCATAACATCATCACCTTATAACCATTGTCTGATCAACCTATAAATTATATAGGTTAATTCTGTTACTTATGCTTACTTATGACTGACTTTGTTCATACTCTATCCTTATTTTTTTGTATTTTCTATCCTTTCTTTATAGTTACTCCGTCTACGTTATATTCACTCTCTATTCACTTTATATTCATATCCCATATTATTTCAGTATTGTCAATGAGCTTTCACCCTTTGTTTTAGAGTCATTTATATAATGTTTAGACTTAAAAGAGCCAATCTGTTACTATTCTACAGATTATCCTAAATACATTTGGTAATAAGTCATTTTATATTAATTCTAGTAATAAAATCTATTGACTTTATATAAAGTCTCTCTAAGGTAAATTAATATGCAAACCAATAAACTCACTTAATTCAACTTCAATCGTTGCTTAATATGGCACCGCATAAATATCTTTATGGACCAATATCTAATATGCAGACTATTAAATTTTTCATATATCAGAAATATACCCTCTTTAAGTTATTTATAAGCTACAGGGTATTAAATTACATCTCTGTAAAGCTGTCAATGTCAAGTTCAGTGGAAAAGTTTGACTTGATTTAATTACACACAGATCCAACATATATAAATATATATATTTATAAATAAATATATATATATATATATATATATATATATGAACATGTCTGGAAAATTAAGTACAAGTTTAAGAATATTGTTGTTTTTGTTGTTGCTGTTGTTGTTATTATTGTTGTTGAACCGTAAATTGAGTCATAAGGCAACAGATGCAAATTTGCATAAGTTCAAATACGTTTTAAATGTTTGAGTTAAGTTGAGGTATTAAATATATATATATATATATGATTATCTTATGAATCGACGTATTTTAATGACTTGCAGATATAAACAAATTTATTTTGATAATTTTCAAATAATAAATCTGTCAATATGTCAACAATTCAATTGTTTTTTTTATATTTATATTTTTGATTTATATGAAATCACTTAACAAGTTCACCAAAATTTAACAAAAGGTTGAAAATTAATAAAAAAAAAATTCTTAAGCGTTTTTTTTCTTAAATAATGTTTATTAATTATTTATTAATTAATTATTAACCAGTTTATCGTTTTAACTAATTGTATTGTGTTGGGTATATCAATTCTTATGCGCATGTTGCATATCAAAACGAGAAGTTCATACATTCTGCCTCTTTGAGTTATTTTGCAGGATATACATATAGTCATATCAGTGCGATTCACTTACTTCCAAGTTGGCTACATACTCCCAAAATATATGCCGGACTTTTGCCCTTGAACTGTGTGATATATTTTTAGCTACAATCCCAAATAGAATCCTTTGTCGGCTCCCCAAATGCGTTTCAGTGACCAAATCAAGTTTTTGGTATAATTTCATTTATTATTATCAATAAATCCATAATTTACTTATAATTTATTAATTAAAATGCAACAAAATTCCATATGTTCTGGTACTATAGTAACTTTCCGAAATTAATAAATATATAACTCTCCCTTTTAGGAAATGATATCTGATGTTATTTGCATTAGAATGTGGCGTTATAATGCAAATAGATTATACACAGGGTATATCACGCTGCAGAGAAACTCCCGATATTATCTATTGGAATTAAACACCGGATGTAATATATATATATAATTAATTATACAAAATTGTAGATAAGAGTTTATTGACTAATAGAATTAAGAAAAGAAGTTAATAATAACTATATAGCTATATATTTCATTGCTTTAGGCTATTACCTATATGAAACTCAATATATCAGCATAAACCTTTTATAGTAAAATTCAAATCTTTTCAACATTATATTATATATATATTAATTTTAGAGAAAAAGCGTGTTTGCCATTCGTTTTGATTAATTTTAATGTATCCATACCTTTTTTTGTTTATTTTTAACGCTAATTAGAAGTCAATTAGCATAGAGCTATGAGTGACACGTTGCAAATAGCTCAAAAAGCAACATGTATTGTTTTTGTGTTAATTATTGATAAATGAAATTAAATGGATTGCACAATAAATTACAATTATATTTTATCGCAATGATAAACCACAACATTTTTGTGCTCATGACAAAATTCGCGCAGACAGCTAATTATTTTTGCATATTTTTTTTTCATTTATTTGCCAATTTCCCTTTTAATTTATGAATTGAAATTGTTTATTCACTATGTCTGCCATGTCAACACTATGATTTAATTTGTAGCACCTAGATAGAACGATTGTAATAAAAACAAAAATCGATAATAGACAATTGTATTTGAATAGTAAGGGGGGATTTCTGAAGTAATGAAAAAACAATTAAAATCGATACACTACATCACAATTAATTATACTATACCCAAATATGTCTATAATCAATATCACCGACTGTAAAAAATTACGGACAAAACGAATCTTATTTTATTACGCGAAAAAACAATCATTTTATAGTATACTTTTATTTATATATATATATATATATATATATATATATATGTATATATATATAATAAACGATTATAATAAGAATTTAATTTATATATAAAACTTTATATTTACGCTTTGAACAGTATTAAAACTGAAGAAACGTAAATAAAGTTCACAATAAATTAAGAATGAAGAAATCTTGAAAGGAAGATGATAAGTTTCAGAAGGAATGAAAATGATTTAGTTCGCCATAACCTAACTTAGCGCAAGTAATGCTTAAGTATTAATGGGAAGTAGGAAAAAAAGGCATTCGTCTTATTATTTATTATTCAATCAGAAATATTGTACTTGTGGGATTAGTTTGATTTGATTATATACCAGATGTATGGCAAAGACGCTATTTCGTAACCAATTAGAATTAATTCAACTGACAGTGAATACTCAAAGTATTCTCCAAAGATACAACTTGACTCTTAATCTGGTGCATATAATATATATTTGAATACACTATAAGCTATCCTTCGGAGAGTACCAATTGTAGACTTACTTCTTGATCGCATAGCCACATTACGAAGCAATCGTATGATATATGCTTTGGTCCAGTGAGCAGTATCGAATCCTAGTTGATACACAGATTCTTTTTCGATGGTCACGTGTATAGCTGCGAGGCATAGGAAGCAAACAGAGTTGCCTTTGGTCTTGGCATTCTCGTTCTGATAGAGCAATGTTGTGCGTGTCCAGTTGTAGGTGTTAAGGATGGCACGTACAATGTTCCCAAGATTGTTAACCTGAGCGCCCTTGAGGCGTGTCAAGGTGGAATAGCTTTCGGCTTTCTTGCTGAACTCACCAGCATTGCCTCCAGTGGTAAATATGGGAATCTGCCAGACGTCAGCATAGCGGGAGATGGGAGCCAGTACATACTCGCAGGGTAGACCAAATATGGCATTCATTTCTGGCCATTGTGTATAGATCTCAAAGAAGCCCAATGGTCCGTATGTAGAGGAGCAGAACGTGTCACGTGAGATCAGTGTTATATCGAATTGAACACCACCAACAAAGCCCAAGCGCTGTACATGAGCTATGGCCAATTCCAACACAGGGAGCACTTTGGGCATAATGCAATCGTTCTTGTTATCCGATTCCACAGAGGGCAACAGTGCCACAAAGTACAACTGTCGTCGCAGCGGATGAGCGCCATGATGATGGCTTCTATGGCTATTGCTATTGCTGCTAAGAAATTTTTGAACCAATTGTGTACGCTGTGACTTGTTGGAGTTGCGCGTATCCGGCAACCTAAAGCTATGTACATCTGAGTTGCTGCTGGCGCTGGCCAGACCCACAGAGCTGTCCACATGATAGTACCAGGCTGAGGCTGTAGGTGGAGCTGTGCGCTGGTTGGATATCAGCAGCAAAGGTAACAGCAGCAGTAGCAACAGCAGCAGCCGCAGCAACAGCTCTACGAATTGTTGTCGTTTCTGTGGCTGCCGCACAATGTGAGTGGACATTCTGCGACAGCTCCAACTGATTCCAAATAAGATCTCTACGATCTTCGAATTTATATAAAAATATATATACTATATTTTATATATTTATATGATTTTTATATATTTTTACGCTTAAATTGTTTGGTTTTTGCACTTGAGGATTTGCTTTATTGACGTCGATTTCATTTTTTTTTTCGATTCAAATTTTGGTAATTTTAATTTTTTATTTTTATTAAAAATATATTAAAAATTTATGTGTATATTTTTCATATTTGCGACGCGACCTGCAAAATAATAATTAATTTTTTTTTATATATATTTATATTCTGATATATAATGTATATATATGTTTTTATATATCTTCTTTATTTTTTATTTTATCACTTTTTATGTTTATTTATTGATAAATTTTTGTTTGTTTTGTTTTATGACATCAACATTTATTTTTTACTTTCTTTTTATTTTTCACTTATAATATAATTAATTTGTTTAAATAATTTTTGTTTTGGTTTTTTGCATTTTGTTATTTACACTATGATTAAAAAAACACTTTCAACTCATAAAGGAACTGCGAGAGTTAAATTTTTTTTAATTTTGGATTAGATTAGATTATATACAATAAATATATTTTTATATATCTGTTAGAGTTTTTATATCACCTTTATATAGTATATAATATAATCATTTATATTTTTTTTAAATATATTTAATTATTTGCTTATGCCAAAGGCTTCAATATTGTCACAGATGATCCGCCGAAAAAATAAATTTTTTTGTTTGATAAATATATATTAAAAAAATAAAATTGTTTCTTTTTTTTGCTTTCATTTCAAAAAACACTTCAATAAATAATATAAAAAAAAATTCTGATATTTTTAGCATGACTAATAAAATTTGTTCTATAACTTTTGCTATACTCTCTCAATGGGCAATATAATTGTAGCATGCAATTTGTCGTTATGAGCAACTAATTGCGAGCGTTTGATCAGATTTATACTCAACTTAACATGCATACAATTACATTCATACACTCACACAAACACATGCACTAATGCTTGTATTTAAGATGTTATGATCACAACATAAGACAAAAGGTAGAATGAAACATGAGTGACCTTCACGCAAAGAAAGCGAAAGATAGGGAAATTGCTGGCGACTCGCAAAACGAATGATAAAAGAGATACTTCCTTCTTATGTGCTACAAATATATATAAAAATATATAAAAATAAAAAAATATATATTAAATATTATTTGTTTGGTTCTATTTTCTTATCAATAGATTTATAAAAATAAACAATTACAATTTACATTTTCAAAAAGCTATAAAGAACACGACAAATTATGCTTCAATTGAACAAGTTCCTTGAGTACTTCATTTTAGCACTTGAATCTTCAGTTAATGTTAAACTTCTCATATGAATTTCTTTTAATTGCTTTGAAAACTATAAGTGCTGTGAGGTTAAAAGTACTTTCTTACATAAAACTTTATATAAAATATATAATCGTTTAAGTATTTATTTCTATTGAAAAAGAAAGCACAAAAAACTGGTTCCGTTTTGCAATATTTTGAACTTTGTTTTGAAAATAATTAACGACTTGATAAAAACAGAAAATAAAAAAACGTTGACAACACTGAGAAACAAAAACAAAAAAAAGAGAAGCCTAAAAATAAACCAGATTGAAGCGGTACAAATTCTTTTGACCTTCAATTTTTATAATTGTTATATTTTTTATAGGTTTTATTTTATATTGTTACTTATATTAATAACAATAATTAGCTGAGGGGGAATTATTTGAGAAGTAAAATTTGTAAGTATCGATACCCATAACTCGAGAGGCTTACAATTTACGTAAGTACACGCATACGTATGTATGTATTGAAACAGGTTAATCAACTAAAACATGTTACAAATTTAACGGCAATTACCAAAGTAAATAGAATCTAAAAATTATCAGTTTAAATGAATTGACAGAATGCTTCTGTTTAGCCCAAAGCGGTTTATTGAACCATAACAAATACATAGGCTGTCGATATAAGTATACATATATATATATATACATCTTAAAAATATAAAATTTCAGGTGTCTTGCCATACATCATATATCATACATAAATATATATATATATATATTACTTTTGCTGATTGCTATTAATAGCCTTAACTCGAGAATACTTCAAGGCATGCAAAGTGCCTACAATTAATAAGAGTCTTAAGAAAGTAAGCAATGGCATATATAGGACTTCCAGATACTCTAGACGAATACACTCTAGTTGAATTACATTAATCGCATTTTTAATCGGATCATACGCATTTTTTTCTCCGATTTTATAGAGTATACATAGTATACATTTAAGGTTGATGTATATGTTTTATATATCCTTGGATGACTCCACGAAGTCAGGTGACAACTAAAGTTTCAATGCTAATTTAAAGGTAAACGATTTTTCTTAAATAAGTCCCTTTAAATATTTGAAATTCCAAATTTTTATGAAATATTTATATATAAAAACTTAATGTTTATAACATATAATATAATTAACAAGACGGATCTATTGGAAATGGATTCAACTCCAAGTCAAGATATAAACGGTTGCTATCTTTGCACTGTAGCCTGTACTTTTTGGAAAATTAAAGATTTAATAACAATTGATTTTTTTTTTAAGTTTTTTTTTTTTTTTTTTAATATATATTTATTAAGGTACACCGAATTTTAACAAAACTTTTATGACCTTGATATCTACATTAAGCCTCCATAGGGGCGCAAAAGCTTAAACTAATAACAAATAAAAATAAGCTTAAGATAAAAATAACAAAAATAATTAGGAACAAATTTAAAGCATCCTTAGTCTAGGACATCTGTTTATCAGACTATGGGGAAGACGTTTTTTGAGCCGTCTTCCAGGACGGATAATGGTGAGCCGATTGGCTAAACGATTTCGATGCGATAGCAGTCTAAAGTTATATCTGCTGGAATGAAAGTTGATTTGCTGGAAAATTGTAGCTATGTTCAGGTCTCGGTGTAGTACAGTATTCCGTACGTACCACTCGCAGCCAGACATCACTCGAAGGATTTTATTTTGACTAGCTTGAATCCGCTTAATCAAGCTGTCGGATGCTAGCCCCCATATTTGGCAACCATATCTCCAGATAGGAGCAATGATTTGATTGTATATGGTTACCTTGTTCCTCAAAGAGAGTTTACTGCGAGGTTTTTTAAGTGTATATAAAATTGGTAGTTAAAAATATGCCCAATGCAACATTTGAATAAACCTGAACATTTTCATCTATTTGAAACGAGTTAAAGGAATATTATAAAGAAATAAAACAAAAGTTTTTTTGAGCGAACAGAGCTTCAAAATACTTGGGGCTACCGCAGTTCATTCTGTAATTGTATATGAAACAAAATAAAAGAACATTTTTGAATAGACTTTTTAGGGCATGGGGGCAATTGTTTTCTACCGCCCAGATTGTTGGCCAACAATAGACTCTGTTTGTGGCTTTTAAAGCTGAAATATTTTTGCGGTGAGACGCCAAACGAATGTTACTTTCGTAATGAATTTGGACTTATTACTAAATCTTAGTAATAAACTGATAAATTTATCCATTCTATTAGTTATCTATGAATTAAGGGTTGAATGGATGATAATGTCGATACAATTTTAGGTGGATAACTTTGTGTGGACAAATATAAACATATATTCGGTAAACTAAGCTGTTAATGCTATGAAAGTTGTCCTCAATCATATGTCTACATATATATAGCATATAGGTCAAATCACTTGAGCTGTTCCTAAAAATAAATTTCGCTTAGATTCATGGATAATGGAGAGAAAGACAATATGAAAAGCAATTGTTATGTTTATAATGTTTAGGTTTGTTTTTATTTTATTTGGCCTAAAGCAGATCTTAAGAGGTTACACGTGCCGTGGATTAACAGATCTCCCACAAGCCAAGTAACCAACAACTGAGCCAAGTATCATTAGTGTTAACTTGTTTATGTGCTGTGCCGTTAGAGCTGCAAACAGTTATTGACAACTGAGCTCTGCGCCTTTGTCTTTATCTGTGTGTGAGTGTGTGTGTGTGTGTGTATGTGTGTATTGTTTATTGTTATGCTTTGGTTTTTTTTCTCGATCGCTTTGTGTTTGGATTATGAGCTATTAATATATATAATTCCCATCTAGCGATCCATCAGACGGCTTAAATACTTGTACATGAATTTTGTTTATAGCCAGTTCCTTTGCTATTGGCCCAACTATTTTTAGCCCATTTGTTATCCCATTCACCCAGACTAATGAAGTTCGCGTAATAATTAATGTTTATTAGTCAATTAGACGTCAACGATACGATACAATAAGCTGCCATTCGAGCCATGTTATTGAAACAGAGTCAAAGTAAGTATGAGCAGAAAGATATCGGGTAGTTAGGTTATATATAGTATATATATAGAAGCTTACTAATTGAATAATTGACTAGAAAAAAGTCTTAGATAAACTTGGCTTAATTGAAATAACTCAATTTAAAGTTAATCTATACATTCATTTAGGGTACTTGAAGGCCAATAACACATTTTCTTTTTACATTTCGTGGTAACAACAATTGCCATTATTTGTTGGCCAATATTATTGTTTTGGCTGGAATTGCTGTCTAAGCAATTTGCTTGGCCTTTGGAAGCGCAAAATGAGAATATTAAATAAATATTATTGAGCTCCGTATAAATTGAATTATTGAAGCAACACCAGCAACATTTTTGTGGAATATTTGCCTTTTGACACATATATAAAAACTTTTTTCCTTCTTTCTTTTTCTCTTTTGAACTAATACGTTAACGTTTTTCTACTAGACTTTAAAACTTATATAATACGATCATAACTGATGTCGTAAACATTAATATTCTCAAGTAAACGATGCAAGTTAATACTTTAATAACCAGATAGTTCAATGACCACTTTGTAATTATTATTGCTACTACTATAAATAGCTCTGATTCTTATATTATATTTCATGTTGAATAGCAGTAGCCATGACTGTTTGATATGTATAATATTCTATTCGATATTCTACGTGTATCATGTATCTCATAGTCATAAAGAAATTGTTGTGGGATATGTAAAAAATGTAAAATATGTCTGAACTGAGATTGGATATGGATATTTTAACATAGGGAATATGCATTGTTATATTGCATATATATATTATGTTAGATGTCAAGAGAACTTAATAACCAGTGCATAAGTCTAAAGTGGCCATAAAATTTTATCAGAAATCAATTTTAATTGTGTGTAAAAACCAAATGTAGTCGGAAACAGTTCCTAGCCCATTGGCCAGCAAAACTGGCGTTAATCAAATTGAATTGCAAGCTGTGCAATAAATTAGAGAAAACTAGAAAAAAACAAACTGGTCAGCAGCGGAAAAGCAATAATATCAGAATGTTATATATAAAATATATAAAATATATATATATCTATATTTAAATATATCTATATGCATATATATATATATATATATATAGTTCAAGTTCGACTCGTTTGTGTGGAAACAGAGACAAACTGGCGCCAATTTATTAAAGCGTTTGCAGTTTTGATAGCAGCGTTGAAATGTTTTAAAAATGAAAAGAACAATTTTTTTATTAAGGTAACAAATCTATTTTGAAAAGGGATTAAGCAAAAAACAAGAAAAATGTTGGTTTATGCGAATGCAATTTGAATAAACTGGAAAATTTTTCAAGAATTTTTGGAGCATAGCAAGTTGACAGACGTATAAGCCACATTGTTATGAATATATACCCTGCTACCCAAATTGTTTATTTATGTGCAACGACTCATATTTCGTATAAATAAACTCCACGAGCAGATGCTAAGCTTTATGTAAATCATTATTAAATATGCAAAAGTTATATATGGGCCACAAAACGCTTACACATTAGAATTATTGTATAATTGCGATACTTATGTGTGGGATATAGGCAGTTAGAGAGTTGGAGAGAACGAGATAAAGTATGAACAGTAAAAAGTTGCCATAAATATGGATTAGACGCATTTTGCCAAATTTTGCTATATATTTCTATATACATCTAAATATCTACACCTAATTTAAACTGATTAACATTAATTTAAGCTGAAGGCAGCAGGTGGCTGGTTGATGTGACATGTGTTAATTGCAATCGAAATGCGGCAGCAGTGGGTTAATTTAATAATAGTAAACACTTCGATATTGTAGAATTACTCAGAATGATATAAAAATATATATAAAGGTTGTATATATCTTTATTTATTCATATATATATATATATATATATATATATATATATACAATAATGTCAAGTACATTCGAATAGATAAGCACGTAAACGCACTTGACTATTTAAAATTTTCAATTTATGTTTTTTTCTTCGTTTTTATTTTTCTACTATTTTTTTGTTTCAATTTCGCTTTCGAGTTGGCACAAGTTGTTGCGTTTATTTATAGATTCTATTGCACACACTTTTCCGATGTTTGTTTTGTTTATAGTCGAACTTTTGTGGCTTACAGTTGTATCCGCAACACTTTATCAAAAATTCTATTAAACTATAATTATTAAAAATTAAAATTTTTTTTTATGTTTTTGTATTTAAAAACTTATTAATATTTTTGTGATTATAATTATTTTGTTTATTTTATCACATTCAAAAGGCTTTGAAATCCCGCAGCCGTCGCATATTTTTGCGAATAATTTTCTTTTTTTTGTATTTATTTCAAAAAAAAGGGTTACAAAATAGCCGCGTTTTGTCTGCCGTTGTGTCGAGTCTCGAGTCAAAAACCGAACTGAGCGAACACGAGCCTTAGTAGACGAGCCGGCCAGACGCAGCGACGACGACGTCTACGACGAAGCTGGACGCCAATGAGAACGCAATCGCTGACAGCGAAACCTACGCTGACAGCGCAGTCGACATGATCCGCATTAAATGAAGAGCAGCACGCGAATGCAAAAGCAAACGAAAACGCAAACGCAAACGGCAAAAGTTAAAGCCAAACAAATACTCAAAGCAAACGCACTCACACATACAAGCACACGAGCTTCCGCTGTTACTGCTTTGTGCACCTGCACTTTGTTGATGTGTTTCTTTATGTGCTTAGAGGCTTATTTAAACCAAATTTGGTTAGCCAAACAAGAACTGTTAAGGCTTTTTACCTGTATTTTTGAATCAAGGCAGAGCACAATGCATAGTGATTTCGCTTAGCTGTTATTATGAAATTCCATTTTGTAGCAGCCAGCTTTATGTACGGTAATCATCTTACATACAAGGCTTATTCAAGTAAACAATAATAAAAGTTTGAATCTACGTTGAACTGATTGAATTTGTTTTCAAAAGAATCAGCTTTAGTTCCTTTGTAGTTAAGCTTATATTATACAGGTTTTATTTATATTAATTTTTAACCGTTTTTCGCTGTTACATTTGCATATTATAAAGGATGGAATATACAATTTGTATAGAAGCAACATTCCATCTGTAATTCGTGTATGTTTATTTTTGTAGGATTTTGAATCGTTTGTTTGCTCACTGCACTTGTTGGTGTGTTGCATGTTACAAAAAGTTCTGTTTGTTTTGTTGGCACCTTCAGATTGTGAAGTTGCAGTTTGAATTTGCAGTATAAACAAGACTCACACACGTCCAATTCTTTGTTGTGTGGATTACACATACGCAGTGTTGTACGCATAATCTGCTGTGATCGAGCTTACAAGCTACCCTAACAGATATACTATATATCCTGTCTGTGATGTGGGTGGGTATGTTTGCTTGGGTTGTGAATGGGATTTGGAGCTGTGCCTTGTATTTTACACATGGTTCATATTTCAGTTTGTTTCTGTGCACTGCACCAGGACAAGTCTTGAACCTAATAAATCATATGGTTAAGAGGAAACGGAAGGTTTAGGCAAGGACATTGAGATTGGCTCTCAAGTGGCACGTGATGTGTATATGTTTATGTATGTGTGTATATGTGTATGTGTAAGTATAACCTACACTTGTTGCCAATCAAATTTCATACACTCATCTGTCTCATTCTTCCTAGCCTTGCCAACGTTTCATCTTTCACTATCATTTTGGGAGTTCCTCAGATGAATTTTGGGTAATCGTTTGCCATCTATTTGAAGTGCGTTGGCAGTTTATGCAACATTTTTGTTATGCTGCACTACCCAACATATACATTTCCACTAGCACACTCACCAACACACGCACACACGCAAACACATACACACCCAGTACACATCACCCTCTAGGGACGAACCAAAAGCGTAAAAATCGACAATTCTTTGTTTGTGTGCGTTTCGTATTTTCTTCTTGTGCATTTGGGACCTCAGCCACAGGCACCATAAATTAGTTTTTTCGCCCCAGTCCAACCCTTCCATCCGTCCAGCATTTGCCCTGCATTCCTCTGCTCGCATAAATTCAATTGCAATTTCCTGACACGTAACCAAACCGAAATATCAACCAATTTCAAGACACAGGATAACAGATATCGCCCATCCTTCCATCATTGAGAACAATTCAATCAATCGAAGTAGCGCATCGTTTGTTGCTTGCAGCCTTACAATTCGATGCAACATGTCAACTTGACAAGAGATATTTTCCAGCGCTTTATTGATAGGCCAAAGTACGACACAATAGGATAATTCTTATATTCAATTCAGTATTCGCTTTATACTTTATGCATTTCATACCGAGCGCTTCTGCTCTTATCCTTTTATCAATCAAACGCAACTAAAACAGCAAAATGAGTGGCAATAAGTGAATGCCTTATGTAGAGTATTTGGATTAATGTAGTTGATTTTATAGTGTAGCTATATTTTTATATAAGTAAGCCACAAGGATCCGTTTTCTTATCCTTGTAGAAATGCATTAGATAAAAGTTCACTGATTAAAATGAAATTCCTTGCAATTCTCAGTAACATTGAACAACTAATTGTAATGTGAAATTGCATGTCCTTTTGTTTAAGACAAGGACATTTGCATTTAACATCTGTCCTTGTCGTACAATCTAAAACTATTTCAATTGTTAGGCAATTCATATAAATTGTCAATAAAACGCGTAAATGAGTCAAATGCTTTCAATGCACTTCATTGCATATAAAAGCTAGAAAAGGACTATGCTGAATGACTGCTCGTCACGTTGAGGTCCTGCTCTGCGTTGACTGAGTAGTTGACAAATGAATAAATGCAATGGCAAAAAATAGAAGCGGAGCAGCAAAAATGTCACAGCCAAAGAAATTTGTTTTTATTTGCGCTGGCAATAGAATGAGAAAAACTTTCAGTACACAGAGCTATGTGCCTTAATCCTTGCACACTTTTGACCCAGTTGCAACAACAACACCAACAACAGCAACAACAACAACAAGAACAATAATAATAACAACAATAAGAACTACCCACAACATGGCCACATGCAAGCAGCAATTGAAATCAATGAACCCAACGCTTATATCATTTAAATTTATTTATTCACTTAAGCATTTCCCTTGCTGCACTTTAATGTTGCCTCATAATATTAAGTATACGACGTGTGCAAGTTGTTTACATTCGCTTAGGGAGCAGCTTAAGTCAATGAACCATAACAGGGAACAGCAAACAAATTAGTTGATTATGTTAACCATTCTAACTCGAACACCTGAGTAAGGCCTGCAAGGACTCTAACTTGTTGACCAAAGTATATACATATTTATATAACAGAGTTGCACTTGTAAGAAGCATAAAGGACCTTTTAACATAGTGAATCTGTAAAGGAATATACCCTATAAAAATGCTATACTGATAGGGTGTAAGCAATATTTCTCTTGACCTAAACAAAAGAGTTCTCATATCGGTTTCAATTTTTATTTAAATTCTTTCAGTTATCCCCTTACTGTTAAGTTTAACAGAATGTTAACTTTACATTAGTCTATTGCAACTTATCTTGGCTTTGGATACATATATTCTAAGCCCATTTTATGAGCCATATCCCTTTTTCATTCAACTTTGTTTGCCCTTTATCTATAGGGAGTAAAAGGATATCTCAACAATGTTGCAAGTCTCTTTTATACAATGAAAAGAATAAAGAGAGTAAGAGAGCTACTGATTAGATTTCACACTTGCCTTTATGTTGTTTTCCTAGCAGTTACCTAGATGTTGGCCCAGGGATTCATTTTATTGTATAACTTTTAACCACTTTGATATGTTGACAGCCAATGCAAACATCATAAAACAAGTAAGAAGTCTGTAGTCGAGTGTACCCGACTACGAGAGCCCCTTTGCCTACATATACAGCCATACACACATACTCATACATACACACAGTTCTGCACGTACTTGGCCATTGCGCGCGCCTTTTAGCCCCCCACGCTCTATAGCGCGGTACTTATTGTTGTATAACTTCCGTGTTTATTGTTCAATTTTAACGAAACTCACAACGTATATGAAGAATGGTCTACTTAATATATGTGTGAAAAAGAAATCTTATCGGTAGAAAATTGTGCTTAATAATCGTTTTTTTCGATTTGCGGGGGTCAGGGGAGGAAATTGAAAAATCAAAAACAAACTCGTATAGCGTACGAATATAACGAATCTAGATGCCAAATTTCGTTGCTGTAGCTCTTATTTTGCGCGCGCTACTATACCCCCCCGGGGCCCATAAAGCCACTTTTGATGATCTATAACTTCCGAGATTTTTGATCAATCTTACCCAGATTCACAACATCGATCAAGAATGGTCTAGTTATGATGTGTGCCAAAAATAAATTTGATCGGTTGAAAATTGTGCTTAATAATCGTTTTTTTTCGATTTGCGGGGGTCGGGGGAGGAAATTGAAAAATTAAAAACAAACTTGTACAGCGTACGAACATAACGAATCTAGATTTCAAGTTTGGTTGCTCTAGCTCTTATAACCTCCGAGAAACAGGCGTTCATACGGACGGACGGACGGACGGACGGACGGACGGACGGACGGACGGACGGACGGACGGACGGACGGACGGACGGACGGACGGACGGACGGACGGACGGACGGACAGACAGACGAACAGGGCTAGATGAACTCGTCTTGTCGTCCTGATTCAGAATATATATACTTTATGGGGTCTCCGATGATTATTTCTATGTGTTACATACTTTTGGATTTTGCATATTTCCAATAGCTCCGCTTTGCTCTTTTTTTACAAAAAAGGCAAAGGGGCTAAAAAGAAATTGAGCTGGTTGAAAGCAGAAAGCGAAAAGCTTTATAAAGATGTTGTTAACATGCCATTTACACAATTGACTGATTCTTATAGTCTGTTTACACACAAACACACACACATACACACAGAGTCCGGTATTGGTTTACTAAATAAACGCATAGAGTAAATATGTTTGAAAGCTTTGTGGTTTATCTCATTGTCCCTAAGCAATTATCCTGTAGAGAGTTGCCAATTTAAGATTTCAATTGAAGTTCTTCCTTTCTGGTAAACTTTATAAATGAGTAGACAAAAAACTTTAATTAAAAGCTGCAACAAAAAAGGATCTTAACTAGAAACTTGTTCGACATGTTACAACTTTACAAAAGCTACTTAAAGTCAATAGATAACCAAATAAAACTTTTATTCTAAATTATATCCTAGTAACTTTTACATTTTTAAAACTAAAGCTCTTGACTGTAAAGGCGTGGCAGCTTTAAATTTTAACATCAAGCAGCTGGACATATGTCTTTTCAATTCTTAACCCACATTTAGCTTCGTTTCTACATACATTGACCATGCTGTGGTTAGACTTTACCGCTACCCAGGTGTCACACTGTGCTCGTGTCTCAGTGTGTCAGTGGGTTGAAAGGTTGTGGGTGCACACACTGTGACCGCACCAACTGTCAGCTACAAGCCAATTCCTATGTGAATAAACTAACGGCCCACCAAAAAAATATACGTAGCTGCCGTCAATGCGTCTAAATAGACTGCGGCTTTGATATATATATACGAAAAGATTCGGGTACTCCAGCTGTATGTGCAGCCAAAGTGCTACAAAACCACAGAAATGAGTAAACAAAAAAATACTCTATGATTTATGGGCTTTATTTATGGCTATGACAATATTTTACGTACATATGTGACAATTTTGGATTCAAAATAAATGCTAAACTTTTGGTTGCAAAGATTTCAATTGCTGTTAAAAATAGAATAAAAACAGATTTCTAGTGCTCAATTTCTTCTTTAGTCTTGAGAAACTTATGTTTCCAATAATTATTTGTTACCCCCCGTTAGGTTAAGCTCGAATATTTTGAGCTACTGTTAAATTTAACAGCATTACAGTATGACCTGAAACTAAACACAGACTTGCCAGTGCTAAACTTAGTTTTGCTTTGTTAAAACCGATAGTACTTCAACACAGCCTAGTTTTGAATTAAGATAAATTAGCAGATTGCACTTAAGAAGTAAATTATAAAGGTTTCACAAGGAAGAGTATTTAATAATCGTTAAACCAGAGTAACCTTTAAGCAGCCTAGTCGCCAGGGACTGAGCGATTGGTCGCGTAAATGGCTCCGTTTACACTTAATGATGCACTTTCACAGCTTGCCCAGCATTTGGTTTAATCGCAGTTGTTTAACTGTCTGTCTGGCACAATGTTGGTAAATTTATAGAGCGCTTCAGTGCATTTGGCACTTTAACACTTAAGCCACAATGCATATACCTGCTGTGGTGTTACAATTGGTTGTTTTCATAGATGTAACTAACATTGAAGGCAACAAAGATATGAACAGGGACTCATTAAATATGTTCTGTGTGTGTTTGTGTGTTTGGATGTATGTTGTCGGTTGAATAACAAAAACAAATTTATAATTAAATATGTTTTTATCGGTTTGCTACAGTAATTAGTAAAGCGCACATGCAGCCCATATCGTTTGTAAATATTTTAGTTAGCCGCCAATTACATGACACAGCCTAAATATATGCAACAATATTTTTTCTGTTTTCGCTGTTTAACATGAAATTATTCATCTTGTTTAAACGAAGCCATTTTAATTTGTAAATTGGCTGGGTAAACGCGTAAACTGATAAACATTGAAGCTTTCAATATGCGTACTTTAATTTTGCAGGCGTTGAATTCAATCCTTAAGACTGCTTTTAAGCTAATTATAATAACTCAAATTAAAAAGAGCAAGAGCAGAGATACAGTTGAGCCAACGAATAGTATATACATTCTTTATGTGGCAACAGATAAAGCAAGTTGGCTGCGTTTTAAACAGTTCAATTAGTTAAATGAAGTTAAAATGGAATTCTTGTTCAGTCTTTTTGTATCATTTCGTGGCAGCTGTAAAAGTTAAGAATTACTATGTTATTTAATAGCTGTTCTGTCAGGGAGAAAAGCATTATGTTCTTGCTGGTTACTTGGGTTGGCATACATCGAATAAGAGCAACAGAAACAGTTTTACTTTCATGTTATTGTTAATAGTTTTTCATTTCAAATAGCCAAATTGTTGAGAGCTTGGACAGTCTGGTTGTCTGGCTGTTGTACAATATGTTTTCAATGTCAAATGAACAGTCAATTCAAGCCATAACAGGCACATAAAAACAATGAACAGTGCGCAAAAATGCAATTTTCATTGCAAGGACATGCCAATTGGGCACAAATCCAAATGTAAATCTAAATAAAATTCCAATATTTTTTAGATGCAAAACAAGAAAACAATTCTTGCAGTTTATTTTAAGAGCGTCACATATCGTACAAGCACAGATTTAAATGTAAATGCAACGTATCCTAGAAAAAGGACATATACACCTATGTAGTTAAGCTGTTTAATTTCCCAAACTCTCTCTCAATGTAAGGCATTGTTTTACGAAATTCAGTTAATTAATTTATTTTTCAGTTGAAAACAATGTTTTCCATAGCCTTTGCCTAATCAGCAGCGAACACAGCTTTCCACTCAACAAAAATCCTTTTAATCCTATTTCAATGCAATGCAATGTACCTACTGAGTATTATGTATTGTGCTCTGACAATTCAGATGGAAAATTGACTTAAATTTTCCACCTGGCCTTATATAGGCCCATTGTTTAGACATTGGTATATAAGTTAAGCTTTCTGAACTTTCTGTTTTTATTTAAAAAAGTTATAAATTTGTTAACAATCAGCGGTAAGTTTAATTCATCTAATTATGAACCGAATACAAGTTTCTGATGAATAAACAAAACTAATTTAAAAAACGAAAGAATAAACATTAAGTTGTCCTTAAGTTTGTGCCACAACATTGTGTGGCGGGAGGGGGGAGAAATAAGGAAAAAAGAAATGAGGAAACTAAATTTGTTTTGCTTTGAATGACTCCTGGACGAAAGAGCTTAAAACTGTCACACTGAGTACTAGCTATTGAAAAAGGATAAAGACAGGAGCTCTATGAGCAGCTCTGATGAAAAGCTGATTCAACAAAATATTTCAATGGCCTTCAATTGGTTTTCATTTTTTGTTGAAAGCCTTTTCAGTGTGAGCTATAAAAATGTTGCATCAGTTGACAGCGGAAAATTACTGTGTTATGCATATGCGTTATGCGAGATCCTGGCAAGCTGCTACTCAACAAGGATATCAGAGAATAAAAAAAAATGAAAAACAAAAAAGCGGAAGTGTGTCAGTTGTAAAATGCTGTGTGGAAATTGTGTTGGAAAATCTGTTGGAAAGTAATCAACAAAACTGTCGCAACGTTTTAACAATTCAGTGAACAAATCCTTGCAGAAGGATACTTGCATACTTGCTCGTTGCAGCTTGATTGCAATTAGTTTGCCACCAGCTGCAGCTGCTGCTCACTCTTCTGGCATACTTTATTAAAAACAAAACGAAAAAAAAACATGTTTTGTAATTTGAAATCTGGCTAAAAGGCTTTGTTCTTCGAGCCAAAATGAACCGCAAAAGTATAAGAAAAAACGTTAATGGGTTTTGGCTCAAAAGAAAGTTCAGTTTTCCTTATGGAAATATAAGTAAAATGTTGCAATTTTGAACGCAGCTGCTAATCGTCTTGAGACTGTTCAGGCGTAACAGCTAAGCAGTTGGTTAACAGACACTTAACAGAGCTTCTGTTAAGTCTTACTGAAAAGGAAGCAATTTCTATTAATTGACTTTTATCGATAAGCAGACTTTATTTTAAGCTTCTTTGACAAATAGATAGGTATTTTCATATAGATATTTTCATTATCCTTGGGCAATTGTTTAGCCCAATTTAAAATTTTGTTAGTGAAATTTAGTATTGGTAATAAACAAATCGATAACATAGAGTTAATAAATAGAATACTTTCAGTTGTATTAGTGCTACTTCAGACTATTGTTAGACTACTATATCTCAGGTAACAAAGATAAGCAAATATTTGCCAAGTTTCATTTGCGTATAGGATCAGGGTACTGTTAAGCTGTAAACTAGCCAATTGTATGTGGAAAATTATAGAAGAATGCAGTAAAATTGCTTACACAAAATATTACATAAAGTAAAGCAGCACAATTGAACGCCAAAATCCTTTCAGCAGCAGCCGCAGAGTAATAAATTTTGTTGAACGCATTTTTATAGCATATCTTCAGGCGTAAAGAGCGCGAACTACTCTCTCTACAGATAAATATATCTATATATATATATATATATATATGCATGCGTGTGAGTGTGTGTGTGTCTTGCTAAGTTAAGAGCCAACACCACAGCTTGCAAAGGGGAAGCACATAAAATGTCAACAACAACAACAATAAATAAGAATGCGAATAAAAGGACATGGGAAAGGGAGAAAAAGTAAGCATTAAGCGTCACTTGAGCAGAAAAAGTGCATTTAAGAACGAAATATATATAACAGACAAATAGAAAAGTTTAAGGATAAAAATGCGTCTGAGAGTTGGCGCCACTTGCAATATTATTAATGTAATTTTACAGCTATTAAAATAGAGAAGCAACAAAAGCAATAACGAAAAAACAAAATCAAAAGCAAAAACAGCAACAACAAAGCTGCGAACATGTCCTTCATGTTAATTAAGTTTGTTCGGCGAACTGAACAGCGGTAAGGACCCTTAACACATTATTGTAATACCTCTTCTTCTTGTTGTTGTTGTTACTATTTTGTTGGCTTAAGAGAAAATAGAATATATAAAAATATGGAAAAAAATCATGGATAAGACAACAACAACAACTGCAACAACAACAACAACAACAACAGTAGAAGAGAAAGTAATTATAAAAGAATTTCCACTTTTCATTATTAATTGGAAAATGTGAAACCATAATGAAAGCTTGCATAAAGTTATAATTTTCTAAGTTTAATCTACCAACAGACAAAGCTGACAGCTAGATTTTACAGTAAAACCGGCCAGAACGGCCAACTGAACAGACAAACTTGACAGCCAGATTTTACAGTAAAGCCAACTCTATTGGTCACTTCGCAGTTTGTTCGCCTTTGCTTTGTACCCTTCGCATTTGTAGCTTAAATCAGCTCCTTTAACTTTTTGCTCACAGCTTCTATCTTCCTCTCAAATTCATATATAGTAGGGTATTCCAAAGTCGCGTAGTCAGAATTTTACTTATATCTGATTGCTTCCTTTTACTTAAATAATTAAATATCCTGCAGGCCAATATACTTTATGTTTAACCAAAAGCAAAAGGGACAACTGGTCGCCTCAAGGATACCCTTACAACCATAATTACTTATACTACGAATAGTCCTTTAAGTGACTTGTAGTACAGTGCAAACTCGATAGTTAAGATAACTTAGAATGTAATAGTACTAATGAATTTTTTTAAACTAGTTTAAAGTCTGATATTTTATAGTTTATACATTGAACGTAAAAATTATACTTAGTTAAAGTCATTTAATAATAATTAATTCTTGATAATTAATACTTAATTAAAGTCATTCAATAATAATTAATACTTCATAATCAATAAATTATTTTCTTTTTAATCTTTCATGTAAATCGTAAAATGTCCTTTAATCTGATATTTAGAAAAAAATATAATGATTTAAAATAAAATGATAAAAAAATTTAATCATGATAAATGATAAAAAAATAAATACTTTCTTTAGATATTCGGTCGACTTAATATTATTTAACGTAAGGATATTCCGTTTCCTTTTAAATATATCTAGCAAAGCGGATTCATATAAGCAAATTATCCTTAATGGCCAAGTCAAAGTTAAAAGGGTATTTAAATAAAATAGTCTTAAAAATTGTTAGTTTAACTTGAAAAATGTTGCTGCAATTTGTTTTCTGCTTTGTGATTTTAGTGTAAATATCCCCTTTGGGTAAGTCTGTTAGACGCCACGCCCCTTGTGGCTATGTTTTATATATAGAAGAAAATGTTAGTATGTAGGTATATATAGATGTATGAAGTTCTGCAGCAGACGCTCTCGCATTAGTAATAGGCCACAGGATAGGGAACTGAGCGGGACAAGGGGAATAACATGCACTGCGCTTTGGCAAATTGTCGAATCGCAGTGTAGGCAAAATGTTAATGCCAGAGGCCTGTGGAATGAGTCGGAATTGAAAGGGAGTGCGGCAGTGGAGTTGCAACAGGAGCATGAAAAAATATGTCGGATATGTCGAAATGCATTTCGAGAGACATAAACAAACGAGAGGCAAGTCGGAAATGAAAACGGAAACGGAAGCTAAATAGGGCTAACAGGCATATGAACACGCCCAACCGCCTACTACTATAAAAAAGAAAGGACTAAGCAGAATGGAGCATGCAAAGAAAAGCAAACATGAAATCAAAAAGCTAACAGCAACACTCTAATCTTCATATTTGCTCCAACATATATCCTTGTCAGGACATTTTCAACATACGTACAACTATAACAGTTGAAGACAGTCAGAAACTGTAATTATAGTCGAGGGTTACTACTATAATTTCAGAGCACATAAATAGTTATTGTATATTGCAGCAGGTCCTTGATCCTAGCCACTCAATAGAAATAGTAGAAAAATGTTTTACCTAAAGTTGTTTTGATTTAATTAGTAACATTTCTATTTGATTGCTGACTAGAGCAAGGATCTATTAACATTTAAATATGTATTGCTGACATATGTTGACATATTTCTGTAGCAGGATTAAAATTAATACAACAGACGAGTGAAAGCACTTAATAGAGAATACCATTAAAAAAAAGGACACGAACAAATGAAGAGGTTTGGGCGTACTCCCCTCATTGAGGGCATTAAATTTGAATTGAAAATAAAAGCTTTGTTGAGAATTTGTAAACAAATAGATTTGGGACAAAAACTTCAGTTTTAAATGTGCTTTATATAAATAAAGAATTATCCTTTTCGTTTAACTGATTTACTGGCACTTCAATATTACCTACGAGAGTGCAGTAGGTCCTGATGTGAGTGAAGTTTGTATTCAGTCAATAAACTGCTTGAAGAGTACATTAAAAGTAAGTAAAGCTAAAATTTATTTAAATAGTTTTGAAGCTCTAACTCAATGAACTTCAATTGTTGATAAAAAAAATAAAATCGATTTAGAAACTTTTCGAGTTTATGGCAGAATATTCTGAACCTATAACACTTTTCTTGAAGCTTATCAAAGAGCCTCAAAGGAAGTCAACACAATTTCATATTACGCGTTACAAGTAGATGGAAGCAAGTTAAAATAATTAAATTTAATTATTGATTAACTTTTTGTATTTCCAAAACTTTATTTAAGTAAAATTAGAATGCTTTTTAAATTTAATTTAAGCTTTAATTACAATTCTCTTTGCTAATTTTGCTTCTCTCATATAACTAAGTGCATTATCCTTTTAATAGCTTTTTAGTGCTCAGTCTATAAAATGAAATTATATTCAATTAGATTTAATCCCATCGTTTGAAAGAGTCATCCCAAAGAAGCAAATAAATGGGTTAAAAATTGGAAACATTTTCAAATCGAATAATTGGCCTGCTGCAAATGAGACTCAATTGGGAAATTACGAATCATTCGCTCGTTGGTTGGTTAAATCCGAAAAGAGAGCAAAAAGCCGCAAATAAAAAAAAAATTAAACACACACAAAAAACCTTTTTCAGTGCCAACAAATTATATGGCAAACAATTTGAACTACGTGACTTGTGCACATTTACTTCACATGTGTGTGATACACATACCACACACACACTCTACACACACACACACACACAGAAAGTGTGACAAAATGTGGTCTTCGACATGTTTCCTTTTTGTGTGTGTTGATTTACTGTTTGTTGCAATTTTCATTTGTCATAAACAAAACAAAAAAACGGAAAGCAAAGGAAAAACGGGGAAGGTATGAAACAGAAGAAAAACTTCAAAGAGGAATGCTGGCGGAAAACCCCAGAGGAGTGAAAATATATTTGCTCATTGCGTTCAGCTCTTTTGGATCTTTGTCTGTTGTGTCTCTGTGGTCGAAACTGGCAACATTAATTACGTATACGCCACGTTATGCAATTCTCCCTTATTACAATTTTATACAAATTTTTGATACATTTGTTTATTTATTATTTATTATTTAATATTTATTTTAATGCAATTGTAACACTTGCAGCTGACAGCATTCATTACTTATTTAAATATTTATATAGAACCGTTTTAAAGCACAAAATGAACAGCTACCGATATATCCAGTAAAGGTTGCAGTAAACTGTAACAAGTTATAATTGAATTGAAATCTAAATTAAAGATACAGTTCAACTATATTGGAGAGAAATAAATATATATGTATAGGTAATGAATTAATATGTTATATTTCAATAGATGATCCAGGAGATTGAATCAACATCTGCAACTTTTTCGATTCACAGAAAGAAAATATCCTGAGGCGAAGCCAGTCCAATCTGTCAGATATATGATTCATATATTTTATCTTATATATTGAAAAGACTATTAGTATATATCATATATACTACCTTTAATATAGTTCATTTTTAAGGGTATTCTCTTTAGGTTGAAATGTGAAATATTTAAGACAAATTACTTTGGGCTATATAATATTTATGATATAGTAAAAATAGCTTATAGAAACATAGCCGATATACACTTTTAATACTGAAACTTTTTGCAGGATATATAGAGATTTATTTAGTTTTATATTGAACAATTGATTGCAGCTTAGCAAGTAAATTGCTTTTGATATTGTTTTTGCTATTGTTTTCTGTATTAATATTCAATCAATAGATTCAAACACATAAATCAAAACTCACAAACTATTTTTATCATTACCTACTGATCAGCTCTGAATTATATAGATATATAATAGTTTCTATTATACTACAGAAGCTTCAGTAACGACAACTGTACAGTTGCACGTTGCCACATAAGACAAAAATTGAATGCAAAAGGCAGGCAAAAAAAAAAAAGGAAACGAGAAACGAGAAGCCAACACAAATAATGGCCAAAATGTGCTGATGGAGCCCAACAAATGGTCAAAAGTGTACTGGCCCTGGCACTCGTTATAACATTAATGCAGCACAGTTAAAACCGGCTGCTGTCTGAATTCGTGCTTCTGCCTTTATCTGTCTTTGTTACTGGAAAACTGCAAATTATATTTATGGTTTAAATAAATGTTATATAAAAGAGACACCGAAACCAAAACAGAAAAAATGTTTTGCAACAAATAATTTTGAAAGTGCTGAGTCATTTGGTCAGTTTTTAAATTGAATTTTAAATGTTGGCCTGAAGCGCATATTTGAGCCATAAAAACAGCTCTCGATTAAGTTAAATGGCGTATGCGTAACACATTTCATTGTTGATGCATTCAGCGAATTTTGTTTAAATAAAACATTCAAAAGAGAATTAACCTAGGTGTTGGTTTATTTTTTATTATATAATGTTTATACAGGACTTTAGCATTTTATATAGGTTTTGATGGGAAAATTTAAAAGGAAAAACCATTTTGAACGAAAATCGTTTTCTGATTCTTTGAAATTAAACGCTTGAGACCCGTGCAAATGCATTTATTATTTTCTTTATGGTTTTCCTTCTGCGCTTCCTAACTATTTCTCAGCCAAAAGCCATTATTTATGTTTATTGATAGTGTAAAAGGAATAGAGAAAGAGATACAGAAATAGAAAATAAGAACTAACCTCACGCTAAAAGCAATTGCTAAACGCTATTTACTTGAGTTTCCGATTGATTTTAAATCGCCTACATAAACATTTTATATCAAACCTGCAGCAATGAAGTACTAAATTTAACTTATATGAAATTTTCTTTTTAAAGTTATCCAAGTTATATATATCGATTAAAGCTACTTAAGTTTTCTGCATTGCCTGTAAATAAAAAGAATTGTATGAAGCTTCTGCGGTTGTATGACATAAAGGATACAAGGTTATGCATGAGGTACTTTATGCTTGGCTGCATTTAACAATTGTACAATTGTGCATCAAAGTTATTGTAGCTATTATGTTAAAAGTATGACATATTGTTAGAGCAAAATGACAATCAGTTGCAACATAATGCACAAATATGAATGACAGCCTTTCTGCAATTCTATAGCTTAGTATCTATTTCTATAAATATATATATTCATATATATTACTTGAAATATATATATATATATATATCTTTATATAACAATGAATGTCAAGAGCAGATATTATGTTTTCCTCTAATGTTAACATTTGTTTTACGCAATGTCAAACCTGTTTTGCCTGTTACCTTTCAATGCCTAAGTTGACAGTTTAAGTATCTCAACTCATTTTAAAGTCTTTTCTTATTGACTTAGGAACTGTCCAAAATATGTAAGAAATAAATATTTATCCAGTCAACTCGGCTTTAAATTCCATTTACTAAATAGATGGCAGATAAGACACGTTCTTAAGCTGTTCGGTTCATTTTTACCTTGCGCTTAAAAGTGGGCAACAGTTTTTCGAGAATTGCCAAAAATGACTTGTTGTGGTCTTCAGGTAAGGCTTATAAAAATCTAATTAAAAGTTAGATCCAATGCTTAAGTTGTACATTTATATGATAAATATAAAAAATTATTGTATTTATATAGTATTATAAGTATTTGTAATATTTTTCCCTAAAATGTGCATGTAGGGAAGCTGCAGATAATTCCACATTAATTAACTTTCATTAAACAAAATTAAATTAAAATTTGTTTCACTAACTTTAAATAATCGTATCTTACAAATAATCTTTACTAGAAGAATTTCATTATTAAATCCAATGGTCATGACTTAAGAACGTTTTACCAAGGCAATAATAGGGAGACATCAGCAGCAATTCTTAGTGGTTTAATAAGCGCTGGTTAGGATAGTGGGCGGAGGATACTGGGGTTAAGTTATACGCAATATATACATATACATATATACAAATATATATATATATATATATATATTTAATGGAATGTTCAGTTGTCAACAGGACAACAAGCAGAGAACAAGTTTTTTTTTTGGGCTATTTGCATTTGACGGACGTGTCTCTTGGGACCTTTGATATTTAAATGAAGCTGAAAAAGCATCTGGCGAAATGTTTTCAGTTGCAGCAAAGTTAAGAACAGGTCGAAAGTGCCTTAAGCTATTAATATATATATATATATATATATATATATAAGTATCTGAGCAAAATACAAAAGTTTTCTGAGCTGAAACTGAAGCGTAAATTGAAAATGAAATACAGCTTAAGGAAATGCATTAATATATAAATCGCATCAGGACTTGAGCAACGCTCATCCAACCAATGAATAAGTATATTTCTATATAGACTGCATCACTTGTATCCAAATTTTAACGATATGCATTGACCTCGGCTTCCTTAATAATAATATTATAATAATATTTCCACCAACTTAATAGTGCAGCAAGTTTTAACATCGCTGATTGCACTTCACACATGTCCTTCAGCACAATTTTGCATTCTGACATCTCTTTAGATTTGCCACAGGTCGTTAGGGAAAGCCAAACAACAGTTTGCAGTTTGTAAGAGATTCACATGCAAAACATGTCCAAAATGGGTCAGTCCCAACAAATTTATGAAAAGCTAAACGAATATATGTTGTGCTGTAAGCGAACTCTGAAATCAACTGACAAACACTTTAAATGTAACCTCTTTACAGTACTACAAACATATCGTATGCTCTTTATGTGCTGGAAGACTTAAGAAGATAAAACCAAATTAAAACAGTATATTAAACAGGAGAAAGATGAAAGTAAATGCAATGCGTTTGAGTGCTTCAGCAGGATGTGAGTATATAAATTATATGGAGTGTTAGTGCTTAAGTATAGGATATTAAGGACCCCTGCAAAGTTTTTCGTATCATTCAAATAAAAGCTGTGCCATTTGTTTGATTTAAAGTCAAGAGCTATTGTGCAGGGAAACGCAGCAGGAAAGAATCTGTTAAAATTAAATTTGAATAATTAATATGAAATACCCCTAGGAACTTGAAGCTGCAAAGTTCCTGTGCACTTAACACGCTGACCTTAAAACCAGTTCCTTAGCCAAACCAAATGTCCTTAAGTAAAAAGAAAATGTGCGACTGACAGAGGGGAAGCTGGTTGATGGTAATTGTACGACAAAGTCAAATTGGTTGCTAGAGTAGCCTAATTAGGTTTACCCTCTATATGTGTGTGTGTGTGTGTGTGTGTGTGTTAGCATGTGGCTCATACATCTGGGGACATTCAATCAATTAGTTGTATATACCACACACATACATACAACTACACACAGTTACTCAAGTAGCTGTCCATACAATGATCTGATGTAATATAATTTGCATGTTATTCTACTGCCTCGGAAGCCTGTGACATACAATTAAAACAAATGTTTTACACAAAGCAAATTAACTATTTACAACTAAGAATTTAGAATTTAGAATTTGCAATTGAATTTCAAGTCAAGTCTAGACCAAAATTTGCGTTCAAAGCAAGTTTCAATCTTAGCTTTTCAATCAGATTGCTCACCAGCCACAATTCGATTACAAAGTTAGTATTTCCTTTGGTTAGAAACTGGATACTGAAAATGACTGCCTTATATGTATATATAATCTAATAATAATATTTATATCTATATATATTTAGAGCCCAAGCTATATCTATAACTTCATGATTACTAGGTATTATCCTAGTCATATTTCTATATCCTGACAAGTAAGAAACATTCTGGCAAATCCTTTAAGCTCTAATCTCATTAACTAGCGCGTTTCAGAGCTTAGATTGTCACAGCCCAGAACATTTTAAGGATATTTAAAATTCATTAAAGAGTAACTATTTTTATTGAATATTAAATGAGATTTAACTTGTCTCTTTTCTTACAACTTTAACTATATAATTGACATAGGATTTGGAAACAGGAAAAGACCGGAAAATCCGTATTTATTTTGTTTACTCTGAAAACTAAGCAAATATTTTCCATACAATTCAAGGTCTGTTGCACAGCCGGAAATAAAAGAAATACACATTCAAATTTTTGCTTCACTGCAGTTGCCAGTTAGCCTAGTTAGCTGGCTTGGTAGTTGGCAATTGGCTATTGGCAGATGGTAGTTGGCAGTTGGCAGTTGGCAGTTTCTGAGCCGCGTTGTACGTTATGTGCAGTTAAAAGGACGACATTCAATGCATAACAATGACTAAACCTTGAAAGCTAGAGGCAACTGGGGTTTGCTTGTATTCAAAGTCTAGAAACATTCTAGACGATTTAAAGAGTTTAGCGTAAATGCGTGTGGCTGGCAGGTAAACAAACTGCGGCACGTCACAAGGACATGCGACCAAAAAAAAGAAAGGGAAATATGCACATAAGTGACAAGGTACGTCAAGCATGGTAAGTGGATTTGGTAACAGGATACCCCATGTGCGGACCACTACATTGTTAGCCCCAGGCTTCGCTAAACTTAACTTTTTACCAACATTTCTGCTGTTGTTGACATGGCCAGAACATTTATCAAAGTTCAGATTTGGCTAGTCATTGTTGTTAACACAATTAAATTTTCATCCCGTAGCTTAAATTTATATTTATAATTATTAATATTTATATTTTAATTACAAAATTAATTTGTCACTGTCACTTATTTTTTTCGTTTCTTTCTTTGGTTTTGCTTTTTATGTACGAAAAAAGGAATTAATGCAAAATAATTGTCTCTCGGCTTCTGTGGTTCGCGTAAAACTGTTTATCACCGGCTTTTGGTGACTTCAACTGCAAGCAGTTGGCTTATGTGATTCGTTTTTCGAGTTCGAAACTTTTTCAATGTGTCTGTCAGCTGTGTGTGTATGTAAGTGTGTATTGGTGCAGCCGGCATTTTGCTAGCATTTGACATTTGTGTACATAAGTCTACAGCTGTTGCAAGTCCTCTTCGAAAAGAGCATCGCACGCGGCAAATCCAAAGCTTTGCGCCGCTTTTGTTTATATTTTCCCCAGAGGTTGGTCACAAGAATATGCCAGAATATTAAACTTTTACATTGTAACATTATTTTAAGCGCACCATGTTATAATAAGATAGGCGAATTGTTTTCAAATAAAATAAGTTAATTTGATTAGTTTCTATATGTTGAAAATATTTTGACTACATAGAAAACCATATTTACATTAAAGTATAGTTGTTAAACAGTTGAAAAATATTTAAAATAATTATATATAAAATTGACATTATAAACCCTACATAGTTATATTAGACTCTGCCTGCAAAAGGTTTTATTAAAGGGATGCGCTTTGAAAGCACAGCAAAAGTGGATTGGGTTGTTGTCATGGCTAAAGGCAAAAGTATTGTTGAAAAATGTTGATAACAGTGCACTGTTAGCAGCGGCTTGCCAGCCATGGAATATATTAATTTAACTTACTTGAATGCTTATTGCCAATTTCACGGCGCATTTCCTCAGAACGATTCATAACCTTCGATTCGAGTGGATATTGAGCAAAGGTCATGTTCTCGTTGCGCATCTGTTTACCAAGGGACTTCATCATCAGGAAACAGGTGTGCAAGCCAGCAACGCTACGTTGACCATCGCGTTCGTAATAGAAAATGGAATGTGACCAATTGTGCCTGTTTATTAATAGATTAATCATGAAATTATATACATGATTACATGAGCAGAAGGTGGATACAATTACGTACTGTTTCATCACATTGATTGTAAGTTCGGAAATAGACTCAAAACTGAGCATACCCGTGCGTAACAGCATATAGAATTCATCCCCACATTGGGTTTTCTTCTGCTCGAAATCGTAGGTGGAGCCACCCACTGTGATAAGCGGCGTGCCCTCACTATTGAAGTACTTGGTTATACGACTGACAGCAGCTGAAAGTTATATTAAATATAATTGTAATGATGTTAATGATGATGGCCATGATAACGAGGACATTGAGCTTAAGGCTTGAACGAATACTTACCCAACGAATAATCGCAAACTGGTCCAAAAATGACCTGCGCACACTGCTTGATGATGCCATCCATCGCCCTTATGACGCTCAGCGAGGCATCGCATTTTGTGTCATGAGCCAACCATTCAAAATCTATGTGAGAGGGTATCAATTCTGTGGCACGTATCTGTTGCTCAGCTACCTTCAGAATGGGCAGCACTCGCGGCAGCGACGCTTCATACGCTTCATCATTGGGCAGCAGCACCAGAGCGCGTATGGTACAGTTGACCCCACTTGCATCACAGATAGCTTCACATTCACGCGCCGGCTCGTCGCGGCATCTACCCTGACAGCTGCCCAGGCATAGCAGGAATAGTAGTAGCAGCCTTTGTGGTAATGTCCTCATGCTACCATGCCTTACACTTGGGTATTGCCATAACCAGGCGCTGGGTTGCAATATATTTGCCACAATAATTTCAAGTGATTTGCAACTTTGTACGGCAGCGGTAGCTGCTTTGTCAATTTGTAGCCCAGATTGCCTCTGTGGGTTGATTTTGCTCATTTGCATTGGCGTCAATGTACTCCACTTGGTTCTCCGGCTTCTCTTCTCCAGCTTCTGAGCACTCAGCACTCACCTGCTGATTGCTTTCTTGTTCTTTGCTTTGATTTGTCTTGTGCGTTTCAGTCACAAGCTAATTACGTTGCATTGATTGCACGGTTGATGAAATGTTTGCCACTTGCTTTTGCATGTTGATGCAACAAAACTGTAAGCTAACTTTAATAAAATACATGAGTTATTTATAACATATAAGTAACTTTTTTTTCTATGTAGTTTAAAACTGTTTAGAAACAAACAACAATATGCAAATAGCTCTCTCATTCTTTAATCCTTCGCAAATTCAGTTGTTCTAAAGACCGCTTATTCTCTTTCTCTCTCTATCGCACTTATAAGTTATAGCACGTTATCTATACACAGATGTCATGTGTATGATAATTAGAATATCGTTGCTGTTATATTATCACTTAACAGAGGGAGTTACTGTTAAACGTAAAACACGCTCTAAATTTAAATATTAACTTAAATTATATTTTAAAACTAATTCCAAGTATACATAAATGTTAATTGAAGAAATTAATTTTAAAATATAAAAGAATTTAAGAAGACCAAAAGTGTTTAAAGTATAACAGTTCCTTGACCTCAGTTCATTTTCCATTCATTATTGCTTTATTTAAGGTTTTCTTTAACAGTCAATCACTTGCGTTTTTTACTGAAATCAAAATTATCTTTATGACCAGCTTTATTTTTATCAATGTTTATACTATTTTTGCCATGGCATAAAAAAATCTTTTAAATCCAATTATTTTGCACAATTTCATTCAAGAAACGCCATTAAACCTATCGATTATTATTCTTTCACAGAGTATCGAGTATCGAGCCATGTTACTTGCATTTTTAAAGCATGGGAAAAACAGTAAAAATATATATATAAGTGCCGCTTGCTAGATATACATCTATCTATTAACCTTATTAAACACGTGCTTTAATCCAACAACAGATAGACAGATAAACACTATTGCCAGTAGGCAGAGTTCAATTAGCATTTACGATTAACCGTAAAGCTCGCGGCTGTTCCACTGACGTATTCCATTGATATTTTATGATAGTAATAAATCTAGAACATGATTCATGACGGAAATGTTATGCTATGAATAAACAAAAAGAAATAATAAAGAGAAATAAAAAAAAAAACAACAACAGCAACACAAACAACAAAAACACGACAACCTGCTGCATTTGCCATAGAACGCGCTAATGTAGATAATAAATGGTCAATTGTTTATTCAAATTTCAGTGGAATTGTTTACATAAAGAATACCCATTTGATAAGGTCGCATTGAAATGGAATTTCTATATTTCTCTTCACTTACTTCACTCACCATGCACTTTTTTTCCACTTAACACTAACAACATTCACCTACTTTGTCATTTGGCTATTGATAGCCAAACAATTATGATGCCATATTCAACTTGGGAGCTGTCTAAAAATAAGTAAAAATTAAAAGATACAATGAGACCGTGCCAAAAGCAAGTAAACAAGGCTACGTCGTGCTACTCTTTATATGTGTCTCTATTGTTGGTCTAATCTTATCAGAGCAACAAGAAAATTTATGATTTTTGTTTTCTTACCAAAGAGATGAACTTTGTTTCATTTGCAATTTGAAACCAAACAATTTATTTAACATCAATTAATATTAAGCCTTAGTTTTGTTTATGCTACTGTTAACTGTCATGTTAAATACATTGGGTATAATTAAAATATATAATCTTTACCCCTTCAACTTATTATAAATATTTAAAGCTTCTAAGTGTTACTTTCAGGTTTATTGAACAGAGACAAAGAACTTTGTATTTGATTATCGTGAGATTCTTTTTGTTGGCTTTTCGCTCTATATTTACAAGCAATTTATATATATATAGATAGATATGAGCGTATGTATATTTAGAAACATTTTGTGATTGAAATTAGTTTTTTATGCATGCTGATAAAAGTTTAGATTGTTTTTTCTTTATTTTGTTTTTTTTTTTGCGTGCTACAAATTAGCGCCAGGAGCTTATGTGGGTTGCCCTTTTATCGTTGTTGTCTGAGAAAATATTTTTGAAAGAAAAAAAGATAATAAATAAATAGCACAAATAAGGAACTGGCAACGGATGTAAACAAATCACAGTTAACCGAGCATTTGTATGGGTGAAAAAAAAGAGAAAGAGTTCGCTTATCAATAAAGTCAAAGTCAAAGTCAGATGCCAACAGGCGCCAGGGGCAGGTGAAGGCGGGAACTGATAGTTGGAGGCGTCATAGCATTTGGTAATTAATACGAATTCATCACAGGCATTTGACAGTGTAAATAACAGTGAAGAAGGTACTCGTTATTGCAATCTAGAAACCCAAATGCCAATGATACCAAATATCAAATCGTTCTGGGTCATGTGCCCCATATCAGAAGTACAGTTGAACGCTTGAAAAACCCTCACCATGACATGGCGCAAAAAGTAACTATATGAGTATTCCCTACTATATAGCTTAACCTAACATCCATCATTTCTAGTATTTCCATTGACAAGCAGCCACCAAGCTACTCAATGCGCTGTTCATCCATAGAACCCATTTACACCTAGATGTAGGATACTCCATATACTGTGTTACCTAATCCAGCCGGGTAACCTTTTATATAGTTATGTTGTGGAAAAAGCTGCGATTTTCTATTGGTTTTAATAATAAAATTTGAATGATAAATTGTAGAAAGAACAACGAAAAGATAAATGATTATACTCAAATGTCAACGACTATGTGGATACCCTATAAATTGTGTCAGATGTTTTAATATGTTATATAAAAATAAATCTTATGCTAAGGTGTTTGATTAAATTTAATAAATTATAAAATTGAAAAGGTTGGAGTATTAAAGTGTATGAATTAAACACAATTATACATATACCCCTGAGAGGTTTAGCAAATAAAGAGAGTGGAATGGAATAACAGCTATAAATAACCCTTGAGGTGGTCTCATTAAAAAAGTGGAAAATTAAAATCAAATAAATTAATAACAAATTGGGTGGAACATCGAAACGCTTATCAGTTGGCAACTGTCAATTTATTTTTAGTCCGTTAACAAAATTAAATATGTGCTGATTGATTAAGATCGGTAAAGGTGTCAGTGCCCACTCGGGGCCCGGCCGAATCAATCATGTTTACCCACGGTTATACGATTACACAAAATATCTTGTATATAAAAATATCTTATATATATATATAAATAACTATAAGCATGTACTTCCACTTAAGCTCGCAAATTGAGGCACATGTGCACAATATTTACGTTTGCTCATATAATATTTGCACATAAAGAAGAAAATAAATGAATATATAATATGAATATAAAGGTGTTAATAGCGTTTCTTACAGCCACACATATTTTCATATTTTTGTATGCACAATTTTATTAATCTGAAATATTTTATATGCGTTATCAAAGGTAGAAAACTTTATAGACTTTACGAATTCAATTTAAGGTATACGATTCATAATGTAATAACAAAACAATGCGAAGAAATAAATGTATTACCATGCCTAAGCTAGGGAACTGTGTGTGAACAGTGTGCTGAGAACAGTGCTTGTTCAAATAACAGAAGTGGGCAATGCAGTTAATTGACATTGGGAACACTTTGACTGGTGCATTGACTAATAGCTTGAGATTTAAGAATAATAATTTACAATTGAATTTTGAAACATTAAGTAGATAAGTAAATTTTTGTATTAATGTATACACTAAATAGTGTAAATATATATGAAAAATTTAATCAGCTTACAGCTAATAATAATTTAAAAAATCTATTTATAAACACAATTAGTTCATTGCCGCAACTCGAGTGGCACTTGCAACGCAAGGTATAGGTTTTAGTTCCCCTCTTCACTCTGACGTGTTATTAATGTTATACATATATATAAACATAAGCATATACCTTATATATATATATTTCTATATATATATATGCTCTACAGTTACGGATATTTATAGACTTTTGTTTATTTATAGTTTATATCGATGAGTATTTTTCACTGATAAGATTATAAAGGTTCACAAATTTGCTAAATTGGATATGTAGTAAAGTGTTGTATATATATATTTCAAAACAAGTGAGCTTATGTAATCTATAGACTATATATATATATATATATATATATATATATATATATATTTTAATATATCGTTTTTAAATCTGTTAATTTGCATGAAACTTAAATTTCCATTTATCAATTCACTATAATACATGAAGGCTCGTTCTACCCAGTTTAGTGATCGCTAAAATTATATTATTTATGAATTTTTAATGCACGCATTTAAATATAGATATTTTACTAGCAATTTTATATCATTACCCGATAGCAGCAGGCCAGATATATCTTACCAAAACTGGTTTAAAAAAAACCTAATTAAATTTAAGTCGTGGCCTAAGAAAGCACATTTAATTTCACTGGAACTGGAGCACAGCTCGAATGTTGAATCCCTCGGACTTCATTGTGTCCATTCTATACTTTGTTGTAACTGTGAACACGAGGTTCATATTAAAGAGATAACTTGTACTTATCACATTTACTTTGGCCACTTAAAAACAACAATTAAACTGATTTGAGTTCATTTTTCTTACGCAAAGGGTTACTGTTAAGTTGACATTCTAACCTTCAACATTTAAGTAAACAAAGGAACAATCTTAATTTGCTAAAGGATTTTCTTACAAATTACATGTTTAAATATCAACAGCTTCTTCGAGTGAGCCTGAACCCCAATTTTAAGACATTGACCAGTGGTATGATATATTTTAGAGCTTATAGCAGCTTATATAATTTACGATTTTCCTTAATTAAACGAATTACTGGGAACAGCTAACAGACCTTATATTACAGATCTACTAATCTGCATCCTATTGATAATCGAAAAGTATAAATAATAAATAAATATAAATTATATAAATTAAATGTATATAGTATAGATCCTAATAGGAAATTTTAAAGAAATTTTATTATAATTAGTTATTTATTTACTATTTACCAAATTGTGACAAATTGTGGATGTTCCCAATGAGAAATTTTTCCTTTAAATGTCGCAGTAACTATACTGTGAGAATTATTAATAGATTAACCTATTTTCTCAGTGTATAATCCAGTAAGTATTACTTACAGTTTTGTTGCAAGTATGCGTTGTATTAGAAGATAAAAATGACAAGTTAAAATAAGCAAAGTTCATGCAACTGATTCAAATCAATGAAAGCTTACACAACCTCCCCAAAATGATGCATTTACTTAGAATAATGTCTAAGAGTAAGTCAATGTCTAAGATTTGACCTTTGTAACATTAAATAAGTTGTGTAACAATCGAGTATCTACTGTACATATAGTATATTTTGTATATATTCATATAAAGGATCAACAAGTTTCCCATGCTGTGGTTGAATGTGCCAAGTATGCTGTATTGCATGAAACTTTTTAAATGTTTCAACTGCAATTGCAAAGTTTTGCTTTAATTTTTATTACATACAGAAACAAACTTAAAGAGTTTATTTGTATTATTTAAATGGTAAATAAATAGTTTTATATACACGAAATGAAATTCACTTACAGCAAGACAACTCTTAATCATGTTTATTCATTGCCTTCAGGCCTTAAATACTTAATTATTGAGTTAAAATGTTTTAAGCGATTCAATTATGGAAATGGTACATTTTCATTCCTATGTTAAAGAGATATATATAACAGTTAAATTTAAATTTGTATATTCATGAATAATAACAATCAGCTTGAATACATTTAATTGACCAAATCTATTTATCTTCATTTCATAAAGCAAATACTGCTTAGTTCGTTGGTTGAGTTTGTCATACTAGAAAGGATACGCAATCCAACCACAAAATGCAAATGTATAATAATTAAATGCAGAGAAATAGAGAAGGAGAAAGGAAAGAGAGATATGAGGCTTATAGCATATGTTTTGCTTAATAATAACTGATATGATTCAATTGGTTTAACCCAGCTTTATGGCAACAAATATTTATATGTTTATATATGCATTAGTTCAACTCTCAATCGGTCGACCTATGCACTGAAGATACTTTATTGTTTGTGTTTTTGTTTAGCGTTTGGCTTATTTAGATAAATACTTAAGGTTAGCTCTGCCATATGTGAGTATTTTGTATGCCTATTAAGCCAAACAATATATATTTGTGTTATATATTGTTATAAAAGAGATAAAAAAAGGTTACTTCGCGGCATACTGTGAGTTACAATCGTTCTTACTAAATAATATATATTAGTTGCTATCGTCTGGGACATCCTTCCGCCATTAAGCAAACTTATAGAAAATTATATACAAATTACATTTAAGTAAAAAATTAATACATATATTTATATAAATCTTAACTTGCAGCGTTTGCCTTAAACTTCTACATATAATAAGGATATCAATTTGCTACTCTACGCTACTTTCAGTAACTATAATTTGGTAGTTTAGTTAGAGTTATCTAATAGTCAAGCAGACTCCATGCAAGCAGTTAAACACTTTATTGTCATATATTAAGCAGCAGCAGACACTCTTATTTTTCTTCTGTTTTATATCATTCATTCAATTGCATAACAATGCATATAAAAATATTAAGCATACGCACCGTAGCACTACCACTACCTCCCGCAGTCTCTGTCTTTCTCCCTTACTCTGACTATGCGTGTGTGTGTGGGAGTTTAAGTGTGTTTGAGTAATGCTGCATACTTCAGTTGGCCGCCAGATGTCAGAACCCGTTTGAAAGCTGACAAACTCAGTTTTTAAATTTATGCAGAACCCAATGTTAACTGTTTGTGGCAAACCATATTGTCCATTCGTCCTTCTATATTATATAATGCTATATATATATATATATATATATATAGATATATAAGAAAAACAAACAAATTGCACAATCATTTAGTGCATTGAACAAATTAGAAAGTTGCTGAACTAATTCTGAATACAAAAAGCGTCTCGCTGACCAAAGAGAGAGCTGTCAAAGGATAGACGAGTGAAAGCCATTAGTGAAAATAAGGTTAAGCTGGATAATTTATGTCCTTTAACGAGCTCCTTTTATTGTCTGTGACGGTTGACTCCACACTAAATTCAATTTCAACTGCACTTAAAGGACAAACTTCTACACGCTTTCACACTGGAACGGATACAATTGAATTAGTTTACTGTAAGAGAAACTTTTATTTCGGTTGATCCTTAAACAATTAACAATTTACTTTAATGAGCTTACAATATTTATATATATATATAGTAAACATAATATCAATATTAAATCAAAGTTAAGAGCGCATCGCATCTGCCAATTAACCTCAACATAATCAAGGACTGTTATTAGGAACTGTTAAGAGTTTAACATAGACCTATGTCATGTACAGTTATGGATATGGTATGGCAACAAATAGTTTTCGTTAATTTTATAAGTGGATGCTAAATCTAATATATATATCTGATATCAAAATATAGTTTCTACATCTGTGTACTGGCGTTGACAGTAAATTTTTACATTGTAAATATTTGATATGCGTATCACGTATCGTTGCACAGAACTCAAGGATTCAAGTGCCTCAAAGCTGTACAAACTCAGAACTCTAACGATAAATAAAGATGTTCAAGATGTGTACAATATGTTGTCTGCTTTGAGTTGAATGTAGGTTTTGTTAGTGGGGGCGAGTGTGGAGGGTTGGGTTATAAAGAGCAACAGATTCTTTATGAGATGTTAGATGCTTTAATGCTTTTGCACCACAATAAAAGCAAAGTAAAAGGACATACTTCAATCATCTGCTGACAGGATATACAATGTGTATGCATGTGTGTGTGTGTGTGTATGTGTGTGTGTATGTGCTTATTGGCAAGTGTCCCCTAAGGTCAGCACTAGCTTATAACTAGTTGATGTTGGTTCTTTTTTTGTGTGGAAACCAGCACCATCTCCCTCTGCTTTATATCAAGCAATGCAATAATCAGCATTAGTTTGTGTAGTCTCAAAAGAATTTCTCAAAAGGACTCTACATTTGCATAAAAGTTTTTAAATCAGTTGCAAGAATCTTAATTGAATCTCTGCACAATTGGGAATGTCTTTGCATAATTATTAGGCAGAACTTACCTGCTTTTAGTCTGTTTATTGTATTAAATAACTTTTTAATAATTTCACTTTTGTGATTCACTTTTCAATTTATAAGAAACTTATTAAATTTAAGTGTTATATTTATATATGTATTTATATATGTATGTATACATATTGTAGTCCAATAATAAACCTCTATTGTCTGCTTAAGAGTTTATGGTATTTTATAAATATAAATTATTGATAGGCGCGGCTCACATTATCAGACAATCGTCTTGATAATCTTTCAGAACAACCGAAAGTTATTTTGTTTTTATTTTTTGTGTTTTTTTTTTTCACTTTTTGTATTCAATTTTTAATGCACGTTTCGACGGTAAATTCTAGCGTAACGCGCACTTTCCGTTAAACTGTTATTTTTCGACTATTATCGGCAAACTATTGGAAAGCTCAGCGCTGTGTAGCTGTAGTGTAAATTTTTCACCAATGAAAAATCAAAAATTCAACAATGTGCCAATGTTAGTGATAAGAAAGCACTCTGATAACAGATATAACAACCTGCAATTGCTTTTGATTTTGTTTTTGCTGTTAATTTTGCTATTGCTTCTGTTATTATTTTGGCAGATAACCCAACACTTAACAGACTTAATGTTAACACACTGCTAAACAAATGTTATCTATGCTCTACTCTGATAGGCTTACTTTTTCGGGAACAGCAACGCCTCCGGACTTATAGTTTTATTTGTTTTCTGTTTCGCTTGCGCTGTATTTGTCATAGCTTTAGTTCTTCGATAAGAACTATAACAATCCTTTAAGCCCTGCGCTCAATAAACATTTGCTACCCTTTTCTAGTCTAATTCCCTTACAAATATTACACTATATATAATCATAACAATTTCACACCAAAAAAGAAAACAAATAGTTTAATTCAACAAATAAAGTATGTGTTGATGATGTTACTGTTAGAGTAAGTTGATTGCTCTTAGTTGTATGCGAACATTTGTTCGAAGCGAACTTCTGTTAGTAGCTTCTGTTACAAGTTAATCTCTGTAACAATTAAGTACTTCCAGTGTGAACACGTGCAATAAGAATGATACAAGCGAGACCGCTGTAGTCGGGAGGCCCTTTATGCTTGTTTATATCGCACATAGCCTTCTACATACACATATGTACAGTTTTAAATTGACTGTACAACCGTATTCATACACAAGTTAAAAGTGTTCAATGCAAGCTGCAAGAGACTGCACTCTGTTCTCGCTGTATTATGGTGTGGTTTTTATTGAATAACATCTGTGATACTTATACAATATTTAAGAAATAAACAACGTAGATTAAAAATAATGTATTTATTATTATTTTATGTATTATCTGGACTAAAAGAGTTTTATTCGAATGTAAAATTGTGCATTATAATTGCATTTTTTTTTAGTCCGGTCATCATGCTGATCAAGAATATATAAAGTGCTGCAAGAAATTCAAATTAAAGTTATTAGTAGTATAGTTTAGCATAAAATATAGTATTTCCTGGTATAGTTTGCTATTTAATTGTCGAAAGGAAGTCAATCCGAACAGCTATCGACTTCTAAGCTGTATTATATGCTTATATAAACATTACACACAAGCGTATAAATGTACATTGCTGTTGGCCAAATACTAGAAAGTTTCAGCAGCTATTTTGTGTGCATTCCAGCTAAGAGCATTAACTGTTGCAGCAACAGCTAAAAGCCGTTTAGAACGCGTGCTTGAAACAAGGCAATTATTATTATTATTTTTGTTGCTATTGGAGTTGCAGTAGTTATAGTTGTTGCAGTTGCGTATACAATGTTTTTTTTCTGTAATAAAAAGCATACGATTGGAAATGTGCATTCGAAATGCACTTTTTGTGTATAAGTTTTAATGTTTCTAATTGTCAAGTGTGCGTAAATTGTGTTTTAATTGCACTTCTGCATTGATTCATTTGGAGAGGATTACAATCAGGAAAAGTTACGATATATTTTTTTTTGCGATACAAGTAGATATACTGCTGGTACATAAACTACTCATTTCACATATACCTAACAGCAAATATGTGCCATTGTAAGTAGTGGTTTCAGCCTTAAGCTCATTATTAACATCATATTTAATATAACACTTAAAAGAGCAGAAATAAATTATATATGATAGTATACAGACTTAACTGCACCAATTTTTTGCTAGTTTTTATTTAACAAAACATTTTAAAATTAGATATTATACGGTTGACAATCAGCTGCTTACAGTGCACTGTTATCAATATTTATCAACAACAGTTCTGCACTTAGTCATGACAACAACCAACATGCGCGTACACTGTGCTTTCAAAGCGCTTCTGATGGATAAAACTTATCAGTTTAAAGCAAACCGATAAACGAACAAAATTTCATTTTTGTTTAAAAAATCTGAAAAAATTAATTTCTGAACAAAATGAAAATAATAATATGAGTTCTTAATTGTATATCCAGCTAAGTTAATTATTGTTCTATTTATTATTATTATTATTATTTGATATGTATATATTAGTTTTAATTTTAATTTTCATAATTGGTTTGTATTAAGTGCTTCATAGTTGACGTTAAAATAAAAATAAGTGAAATGAAAAAGAGGTCAATAAAAAAAACCAAATTTATAAAGTCAAGTTTATTATATACCCATTTTATGGAGTTTTATACCTTAGACTGGCCATTTTACGATTTAAATGAATTGCAACAATTTTTTATCGGAATGTATCGAGATTGTATGACAAAGTACGAAATTCCCAAACTAGCCAAATTATATAGTATACATATTTTGGTATGGCATGGATATATGGAGACTCTATAAAAATAATAACCCTAATAATGATATGGTATCAGGCATGTTATGTATGTGGACCGATAATCTGTGATCACATCACAAAATAGTTGGTCAGAATTAAAATTTCAATTTTAGTTAAAGACCAGACGTCTGGTGCTCTGGAAGTGTTATTTGAGAGCGAATCCTGAAATAAAGGACTTTAAAGTGAAATGATTGCTTGTAAGTAGGAATACATAACCTAAAAGGGAACAGAAAAGTTGAATGCATCCTTGTTGTTCAGTGCCAGCGGCCAAGGTAGTGGCCATATTTTTGGGGCTCAGTGCTACTGCATTTTGTATCGCCACAATTGTGTTGGCTGTACAAAAAGCACAGCTGGAAAATGACCTGCAGGATGCAATGGATAAGTTAGATGTTATAACATCATTAACAACAACAACGGAAAGTACACATACACCGATAGGTCCAGGTGATGATACCACAACTGACGATGGCACTTCACCTGGTGAAGGTAGTACACCCGATGGTGGTAGCACGCCTGGTGGTGGTAGCACGCCTGGTGATGGTAGCACGCCTGGTGATGGTAGCACGCCTGGTGATGGTAGCACGCCTGGTGATGGTAGCACGCCTGGTGATGGTAGCACGCCTGATGATGGAAGCACTCCTACTGGTTCAACAGCGTCCAACCCAGTCTTCCCCACGCTACCCACCGGACTACCTGATCCCGAAAAGGTATGTACAATGAATATGTGCAGTTTATAGTTCTCAGTCATGGTTGTAAAGGCGGCAAATGCCACCAATTCGAATATTACTCATAATATACTATATTATATATATATATATATATATTTATATATAAGACTTGTTAATGGCCTGATTATCGTGTTGGCTATTTTATCTTGTTCAAAACACAATTCGTTTTAGCCGTTAGGTGTTAGCCATAACCACTTGTCAGTTTAGCTGTGGACATCGTACAAATTGGTATCACAATGGCTAATTTAATGGAAAACCTAAAGCGTGAGGAATCCAAATCTTGAAATTTATTTTCTTGTAAAACCTAAAAGTTAATTTATTAGACAGTATTACTGCAGAGCGGGTAGCCATTTTCTTTGGATTACTTTCCACTTTCCTTGCAGTGGCACTTGTGGTTGTAGTGGTACATAGGGATAATATATGGCTGCAGTTATCAGAGGCTAAAGAGAAACTTGATGTACTGGAGGACTATATACAGACCAATATTTCGAAACAATACCAAAGACATTTACAATACGAATTGTAATATATTTTAGAAATAATAAAGCAATAGCCATTACATTTTGGTGTTACATCATAGATTTTTTTACGAGATATAATTATATATATATATATGTGCTTTTACGATTTCCGCCTTATCTAACATTGTATACTAACGTTATCAGAAAACGATATTAAATATATAAATTTAACAATCTTTTTTTATTACAACTACCTTAGATTGTTTGGCGTTTGCCAAGTGAAGTGAGACCAATTGCTTATCGTCTTTACATAAAACCCGATTTGGAGACGGGTGCTTGCAATGGCTCAGTATCCATACAGTTTCAGCTAAACGCAGTAACCAATTTAATCGTCCTGCATACCGGGCAACTAAAAATCTATGGCATTAGCATACTTAATATGGCGGCTCGCATGAGAATTGCCATAAAAGAATATTACTTGGTGGAGGACCTCGAATTACTTGTTATTGTATTGAAGGAGGTTCTGGACTTAAACAAAGCGTATACATTATCAACTAGCTTTGACTGTAATCTGGATAGTTTGCATGGATCCTACAGAAGTAGTTACATCGATGGAAATGGTAATAAGAGGTGAGTGTATATCATATTTATCGTATGATATTAAGTAGTAATTGCCCGTAATGTATGTTATATAGGTGTTAGCTGAAATGCTGAGAGAGCCAGAGTAGTATTAATAGGCCGGTCTCAGCTCAGCTGAGTCAGCTGTTAAACAGAGCTTTTAAAAACATAAGAAAGCTTTCAACTCAGCTACAGTTCTGCTAGCAACTTTTAGTTGTTACTTTAAAGCTGAGCGCGACGGTTGTCGGTTATCAATGCGCGTCGCATTTTCAGATCTCACTTCTTTTTTCTTCGTATCTTCGACTTTCGAGTTCGACTCTGATTTCGAATATCACAGTGTCTCCGACTGTCCATTTAACCGGCCAAAGGCTCGTTTGAATGTGAAATGTGCGCGGCATTGATTTAAATTAAGCAAAGTTTAAACTGGATCCAAGTGCCGTTATTATTTATATATTTACATAAAAACATACATACATATATTATATATGAATATATATAAATATATAAATGTATATATATTTTCTCTAATAGTAATAATAACTTATAATAGTAAAAATAATTAACGCTGCCGTAATATAAATTGTTCAAGGTGCAAGATCTTCTATATGTTCTCGTGTCAACTAAGCTTAACTGTAAATCAAGTACAGAGCGAAAAAGCAATTGCCGAAAACATATATATAAGATAATAAAAATGTTAGCGATAATTTTTAAAATTGAATATATGTACTGTGAATAAGAGAAATATGTAGAAGTATTAGTAAAATCGCAACGAAAACCGTTCAATCTCGCACTTACAGTTTAAACCTGAGTCTGAGTCTGAATCTGAGTATGAGTGTGACTCTGAGTCTATATGTGAACCGCGTAATTTTTGTCATTGTCATTGCGGCTACGCCGTTATGATTTCATATATCTTTCTGGCTGTAGTTGTGTCTGTTTGTTTGTTTGTTTTTGTGTTGTAATTGAGCGCATTGAAGCGTTAACTAATTTTAATACATATTCATAATAACAATAATATTAATATATAACTGTGATGAATATATGAAATGCGGCCATTGAGTTCTATTCCAACTTTGACTTTCAACAAATACTCGTAAACACAATAAATAACACAGCAAGCGAACATAAGCTACGCACACAAAACAGGTTGCAACTGCGCGTGCGTCGCCCGCTTGCCACACCCGTTGCAATACGGCACACTCCCCTGCCGGTTAGCCGGCAAACAGGCTCCAACGAACAGCTACTCACATACATAGTTCACTTGCCGCGCAAGTTCTTGGCCTTAAAATCGGCCAATATACGACAACAACAGCAATGGCAATAGCAACGGCAACAGCAGCAGCACCAGCAGCAGCAAAAGAAACTCTCCAACTTCAACTCTCTTCTGGCTTATGTTTACGTTTACAAGTTGGCCAAACCATTTGGCCATCCGCTCGAATAGCTGCTGAAGCTATGACCAGCATAAGCTTACCTGGGAAATTACTTTCTTCAGAAGCCCCAAAGAAATGGGTCCACATCGACAACAGCTTCAATGTTGTTTCCGTTTCTTACCTGTAGTTAATTCTGGCTATTTCTTATTTCTTCTTTTCTTTTCGCTTCTTTTATTTTTTTCTATTTTTGTTTTGGCTTTTTTTTTGGCTCTTTATATATAATATTATTCTTGAAGGTCCAAAAAAGAAACATATTTCATTTTCATTAGCTTTGATTTCATTTCTTGTTCGTTTCTCTTTGACGCCTTTGGGCAACTGTCACAACATGAATTCAAATTTCTTTATTAGAGTGGGAAGAACTTAAATGAATACAGCTATTAGTTTTTAACTAACGGTGTATATTTAAGAAATTGACTATACACTGAAGATATAATAAATAGGACTCTTCTAATAAATTCACTCTTAAAATTAGAAAGTGTTATTGTAACTACATGATTAACTTTACAAATCACGTACAATTAAATAGTATTTATTTATTTTAAGTTTTATATGGGTAATCCATATCCTTATGTAAACTGTTGAACTTACTCAATTATTGTACATAACAAACGAAAAAGTTACAAACATTTCTTTGTTTCCAACTCTTTCATCAATTTTTAGGTGGGATTTGCAAATGGGTATTACATATTGTAATCACGTATTGGGGTCCCTTTCATGCGTCACAGTGACCCAATCAAAATGCTAGCAATGGGCCTGAGTAACTGCTATGGTTTTTGTTTTGTTGTAAACAACTCACATTTTGGGGTATACTTTGCATTTATTTTGTGAAAGTTATGACCTTAAAAAGTATTTGAACGTTTAAAAAATGCACAAAATTATAATATAAACAAATTTATTTAATTATATAAAAACTCCTGTGCTGAAAGTACATTCAACTTTTCATATAATTCATTTTAGATCTTATCTCGTTTATTTGACTTAATGTCACACTCATTAGCATTAGCATTTGTGACGTCGTTTTATTGACATTTTGTCAAACCTAATGAATTGCCAACTATAGAATGTTTTTGGATCATGGCTATGTATCTAGAAATAGATTAACATACCGTATACAATGTGGTATATAAAACTTGAATTTTGCTGCAACTGTTTGTCTTATAAGGTAGTTATGCGAAAAAATGTTGTTATTGTTACTTTGGTTGTGTCTTTGCCTTTTGTCTTTTGTCTGCAAGCTAATTGAGTCAATGGGAAGAGGTTGCATCATCGTAGGCGTCACTTGATGTTCAGAGACAAATATGACTTTTATTAAAGCTATACTCATAGAAGCATGCATCCGCCTCTGTCCGGTGCACTCTTCGCGTTTGCCACCATACCAGAGACAATTTGCGGCAACAGCTCGAAATTAACACATGCATTGTCTGTATGTATCAAGTATGCATTGCATTAAATTCACATTCGTATTAGTTACCGAAATTACAAAATATATTTGCATTACGCATGAATTTCAATTGAAACGTTTCTTGTTATGTACAGAGACATATGAGTACTCCATCACATACAGCTAATTAGTGATATTGCAGTGTTGCCTGCACTACAAATTTGTATTATGTTGCAAAAATATACTGGATTACAATAGTAATTCAGATCATGTCATAAATAAATGTAATAGTTGTATTAGATATGTGCAAGATTTATCAATTGACTTAATATTAATATTAAGCAATTGTCATTTAGTTAATTTGCATAATGTTTTTATTAACCATTCATATACGGTTATGTTTGATGACACGTCGCTCTTAGTACGTCTTGTAATTAATATGGCTAATTGAGTTCATTACCAATGCTAATTTTTACGGCAACAATTTTCTCATAACATACATCTACCGGAGTTTTGTTTTACTCTTGGAAACTTGCATTGCAAATCATCTAACAAAAAGCCAACAACCTTCCCATCAGTCAATCACACAGACGACATGATTGCTGACGGTGACGCTGACGCCGACGCCTTTGTAGAAAGTGGCCTGCGGTCGTATCATTGCAGTTGCAACCAACCTGGAAATTTGTTATATAGCATTGCGGTTTACCAGTACGTGGCCATAAAGTAAAGTTGGCTTCAAATTGCTACAGTTATATACATACACACCAACATAACAATAACAACAAAAAGAAAAAACAAAAAAAGAAATGACCAGCTAAATTACGTGACAGAGATTATAGTCATTGATCTCAAATCTGTATTGGAGACAAACTCTCATCAACTCTTAACAATATGAAGTCAAATGTAATGGAAGCTGCTGGGGTGCACAATGATTCAATAATAACTAATGTTATATATCTATTTATTGGGGATTTCAGTTGAACAAATAATAATGTTCAAATGTGTAATTTAAACTGCTTATGTTAAGCTCAATTGACAGACATTGATGACATAATAGTTTAAAGCTGAAACAAGTGTTGTTTTTAGACGAATTTCACAATAAATATTAGGAAGGTATTAAATCAAGCTTGCAGGTAACTCGCGATAAAGTTCCAGAAATACGTTTCAAATATTAGATTTTTTTGTTTATAGCTTACAAAGTAATAATAAATGTATCGGTACCAGTGTAAATAAGACTGTTCAGCTGTCAGTTAAAATAAACCAAATAGGATAAACAAAAACACAAGTAAAAGTCAACGGCATGTACGCGACGAAAAACGTGCGACCACGCAGTAGCCTCTCTACAGACGACAATCATCGCATCAAGGACACAAACCGCCCACATAAAAGAGCACCGAGTAACACAGTTCTTACACTGGTCGCGTTCTGTGTGTTTTTGTTAGTGCTGTGCAGTTTCTTGCTAGGAGCTCTAGTTTATGTGGGCAAAAATATTGCTGATGAGCATCAAAAACAGCATACAAACAATAGTCTGTCTGTCACAAACGAAACAATACGCACCATATATGTTAATCCAGATCAATTATTGTCGACTAGACCTATTTTAAGAGTGGTATCAGGTTTGTTTTATTTTTTAATTTAAATTCAATTTCAAATAAAATGCGCAATTCAAGTTGTGGGTAAATGTGTGAAAATTTATAATAAATACATAATATCAAGATTTAAGTTTTTACATTGCCGATATCGATTATAAGCCTGCATAACAAAATCGTAATTTAAATTTAAATTTAAAATACGGTTATTTTGAACACGGCTCATATCATTCAGCTTTTGCTTATGTGCACACTGTTAGCTATAAAATTGAATATGCTATCGTTATCGATATCGAAAGATGTACAGATAAATAAGATGAGAGATTGTGCATTCTATTTATATATAACTGCACACAAACAAGCACATTATCAGAACCTATAAATTTTTCTTGTTTTATTGTTGAACAAAAGTACCAGATAGTCGTGCGTATACCACCCAAGTGCCGAATACAAAAGAATTAGCTGCCATGTCAAAAATTGCACCTGAAATCAGAGCTGCAAGTAATGTATTGCAGAAAATTGGGTTTCGATTGCCAAATGCAGTGAAGCCACGGAAATATAATCTAAACCTACGGCCTGATCTCACCTCAAAGAGCTACACGGGAAACATAAGCATTAACCTACAAGTTACTGACCCAATTGCTTTTATACCGGTGCATATAAAGCAGTTGAACGTTAGCCATGGGAAGTTGCAACGTTTGGATGATTCAGGTGCACCACTAAAGGAAATCACACCAAAGCTGACATTTGCCTATCCAGACTACGAATACTGGGTGACTGAATTCGAACATCCATTGGACGTTGGCAATTACACATTGCAATTGAATTTTAATGGCTCGTTAACCGACCGCATTACCGGCCTGTACCAAAGTTCATACTTGGAAAAACTAAATAACCGTACCAGGTAGCATTCCATTGTGCTTTTTTATTAAGATAACAACCAATACATACATACATACAAAATAAATAAAAATAACATTTACTTTTATCTTTATAACTAATATTTATTGTTATTATCCCCTAGATGGATTGCAAGTACCAAATTCGAGCCAACATATGCACGTCTTGCCTTCCCCTGTTTCGATGAACCTCACCTGAAGGCACAGTTTCTCATAACGATTGCTCGACCCAGTGGCAGTGATTACCACGTTCTTTCGAACATGCCGGTCGATGTAAGATAAACAATTAGACAATTATTTAAAAGGAATTATATAAAAATTTCTTTTAGAGTGAGCATGTCGATGGAAACATAACTGAAGTCACCTTTGTTAAAACACCCGAAATGAGCACATATCTTGCAGCTTTTGTTATTTCCGACTTTGCTCATACTACAAAAAAAATTGGTACTACAAACATTGACATGCGTGTTTATGCGCCTGCTGCACAAGTTGAAAAGACACAATATGCACTGGATATTGGAGCTGCTGTGACAGCACATTATATCGATTACTTTAAGATTTCGTATCCATTACCAAAATTGGATTTGGTTGCTATTCCCGATTTTGTTTCCGGTGCCATGGAGAACTGGGGCCTAGTGACGTTCCGTGAAACTGCTCTTTTATATGACAAGAGCACGAGTTCTAGTGTTAATAAGCAGCGTGTTGCTGTTGTTGTTGCTCATGAGTTGGCTCATCAATGGTTTGGCAATTTGGTGACCATGCATTGGTGGAACGATCTTTGGCTAAATGAAGGTTTTGCCTCATTTATTGAATACAAGGGAGTGGATCATTTCCACCCTGATTGGGATATGGTAAGCACTATACAACTAAAAAGTAAAAATAATATTTCTATAAGATATACTTTTATGTAGCATAACCAATTCGTGACTGATGAACTTCATCCGGTGTTGAAAATTGATGCAACTCTAGCTTCACATCCTATTATCAAAGCTATTGAAAGTCCAGCCGAAATTACCGAATATTTTGATACCATCACCTATTCCAAGGGTGCTTCGTTAGTTCGCATGTTAGAGAATCTCGTAGGCGAAAAGAGCTTCAAAAACGCAACCACAAGATATTTGCAAAAAAATGTGTTTGGCACAGCTACCACAGATGACTATTTAGCCGCCTTTGAAGAGGAAGAAGGACTAGAATTTGATGTGAAGTAAGTTAATTTCAAAAGTCAAAAAGTAAGTTAGTTCAAAAGTCGAATTCTAATTGTGTCCCACTTACAGCATGATTATGAAAACATGGACGGAACAAATGGGCTTCCCTGTTGTTGACGTTGTTAAGGATGGTAATAGCTATAAGCTAACACAAAAACGTTTCTTTGCTAATAAGGATGACTATACCGTCAGCGTGGAACCATCTTCCTTCAAGTAAATCTAGCACTTTATATACTTTTAGGGAATCTTATTAATCAATATATTTATATACTTAGCTATCGTTGGACGATACCCATTACCTACATAAGCAGTGCCGATAGTACCGTCCAGAGTGTACTGTTTAACCATAATGACAATGAGATAACCATAACTCCGCCCAGTACTGCCACATGGATTAAGGTAAATAAGGATCAAGTCGGATACTATCGAGTCAATTATGCCGAAGATCAATGGGCAGCACTGAGCAGCGAGCTTAAAAACTCTCACGCCACCTTCAGTACTGCAGATCGTGCACATTTACTGAGCGATACTAACACATTAGCTGATGCTGGTCAGTTGAATTATAACATTGCCCTTGAACTGAGCACATACTTGGAAAATGAACAGGACTATGTACCTTGGAGTGTGGCCACGTCAACGCTTACTTCACTTCGGAATCGTGTCTACTATACCAGTCTTTATAAGAACTTTACGGTATATGCCCGTAAGTTACTTATACCTATTGTAGATAAGGTCACCTTCAATGTGGGTGAAAACCATTTGGAAAAGTACGTATTGATTGTATACAGCTTTAAGTTCTTGTATAACTTTTCCAATAATACATTTCAGTCTCCTTCGCATCAAAGTACTGAGGGTTGCTTGTAGCATTGGACATGAAAGTTCATTGGAGAAGGCAACTGGTCTATTTAAAGAATGGTTGGCTACTCCTGAGACTACCATAACTCCCGACATTCGTGATATTGTGTACTACTTTGGTTTGCAACAGGTAAACACTGAAGCTGCATGGGATGAAGTCTGGAAGCGGTATTTGAACGAGACTGATGCACAGGAGAAACTGAAGCTTATGAATTCTTTAGCAGCTGTGAATGTACCATGGATATTGAAGCGTTATATCAATTATGCTTGGGATGAATCTAATGTGCGTAGGCAGGATTACTTTACTTTGCTCGGCTATATTTCAGAAAATCCAGTCGGCGAGAGCATCGTCTGGGATTATGTGCGTGAACAATGGCCACAGTTAGTTGCACGTTATGGTATTAATGAACGCACTCTGGGTCGTCTAATCCCAACAATAACTAGGCGATTCGCTTCACAAACGAAACTTGAGGAGATGCAGCACTTCTTTGCAAAACATCTCGAAGCTGGTGCTGGTACTACAGCACGTCAACAGGCACTGGAAACTGTAAAGGCCAATATCAAATGGCTAGAACTCAACCAGGCTCAAGTGCGTGACTGGTTAGCCAAATATGTGGAAGAGTCGGAGGACAAGAATCGCATTAAATAAACTGTTGCTCTCTGTACATGCTTCCTGTAAAATTATTACTGTAAAAATTATCAAATGAGTTTTATAATAGTCTTAGACAAGAAATGCATTTTATGTGCATTGACATGTGAATGCAATGAAATTGTGAATTTTTTATTTTGTATTAAAATATTGAAAGAATATTCAATGTTCGTTTTAATGATTGTATTCATAGGTAGAAATGTGTTTCTGTTTGCCAATGGAGTAAATCAGCATAATGTTTTGTTTTTCAAGGTCTCTCAAGGGGCTCTGTGCTTATTTATTGGCCTGTTATCATGCACATGGCCTAAATCTCATTTTGGTTTACTTTTCTTTTAGTAATTCCGAGAAATTGCGGAAACGGAAATGACCAACAATGTGCGCGTCTTGATTTAATTTAAGCAATGTACGCTTTTATGGCCATGACGGATTCAAAGTCAACCAAACTGTTTATGGCAAAAGGACATCATTTTTGTTTATCTGTGGACAGTTTTCGGTAGGGCCCCGAACCAATTGCGTCACTAGGTCATTAAACGAAATTGTTTACGACTTAAATTGAACGGAATTGAATACACCAACTGATTATGATATTTGTTTTCTTCTCTTTCTTTCTCACTCTCAGTCTATTTCCTCTCTCTTCTTGTTTTTTCACATATTTCTATAGGCAGGATAATGTGTAAAGTGTACAGTTCTGGCCTGTGCTTGAAAGCCAATCATTCAAATGACGCATAACCAATGTGCGAAAATGATGACAACATTTCACTGACAATGAACACCCACACAGCTGCATAAATATTGGTAAATTATCACCAGCTACTCCAATATATTTACTCAGTATATAAATGGCCATATTTTGCAGGAAAATGTATATCTCAGGGACTAAACCTGATATTGTGTCGCTGAGATTTACGCGATTTATTTGATTTTCATTTTGATTTTATTTGAATTTTATGCCGGTCGTAAATTTACATTGATACTCTGACATTTGACATCATTCTTTGGCACACAAATTAAAGTTTTCGATATTTTTGGATAAAAAATTAAAGTTGTATTAGTTTTTTAAAACAAGTTCATTCATTCGTTCATTTTTTCATTTCTTTATTCATTCATTTAGGCATATCGACCCGAGCAGACAATACTTTAATATTTGAAACCATCTGAAGCTTAGACCAACGATTGAGACATGATAATGTGTACGAGTACAAGTATCAAACAATTTTGACCAACTTCTCTAACTGTAAATGTACCAGTAACAGCTGCAGGCGTTTCAATTGGCCAACAAACAGCAACAGCAACTACTGGAGCAACATGAAGAAGGCCAATTTAATTCCCAATGCAAGTGGTCGACTCATTTGTTCCTTTTTTGGCGCTATGCCCCTGAGTGTCATAAAGTTGAGTTTACCATTTCACTTTTCTGGCAGCAAACACAAACGCACACACTAACACACACATTCATATACATACAAACTAACCTAGCCAACGGCCCACAACCAGACCAATGCCAACTAATTTTGCCTTGTCTACAACCATCATTCTCCATAAGGAGACCAATTTGTAAACTAAAGACGCACATTAGCATTTTCCACCCGAAGTGACTGACTTATTTATTTACATGCATGTTTTATATACATTTCACATTTTATAATTTAATAGCCAAAACGACTGCTTTGGGCCAGACAGAGAAAAATGTTCATAATTTTATTATGTTGATATTTAAGTTGTTTTTAAACTAGTCACAGTTATTCCACCAATATGTAACTTAATTAAAAAATTATTTAAGCCGTGAACTAATTTAATATTCCTAATAGCTGTTATTTACTTATCAAACGGTCAGCTATCAACATTTAAAAGCTACATAATTCAATCAAGCTGTTCTTTAAGTTGTAAACCATGTTTACAAATCCACTAAAAGTGGCTTTGTGCCCACTCTAAAATAGTTGGGAACCAACTTGATTTTCAGTATATTAAATCATCTACAAAATTGCTTTAAATCAATCGCTTTAAAAAAAATTAATTTAAGTTCTATTCAGTTTAAAAAGTAGTTAACTTTGATATAAGAATTTTCTGTCCTTTAAAAACATTTTCTTGATATTTAATACAATTCTTATAGTAGTGTTAATCATAGACTTTAAACACTAGAAGCTGTAAACAAGAGGAACAAGAAAACCATACTGAATGGAATCCCTAACAGTCCTTTATAAAAGTATTAAGTTTGATTAAGATACAATCGTCTGGCAAGCGTTTATCCTGGTTCTTCGTTATATTCATATCATCTTAGTAAACTTAAGCAAATTTGAAATATTATGAAAGCCTATTGACATTCTAGTGGCTAAACACTAAACAAAAACAAAATCGAAGAAAAACAAACATTTGACTGCCTTTTTACTTTTTGCAGCATTTGCTTGTAGTATGAACATTGCTCATACGCCATGTTATCACGTTCGAATGTTGACTTTCGCTTCAATGATGCTCATATCTGCCATCTAAATAGGGCCATACTTATAAAGTTCCTAATTGTATACAGATGTGTGTGCTTATGTGTGTGTGTTTCTGTGTACATACGTTTTTCTGTATGATTATGTGTTTGAGTGTAGCAAAGTCAACAACATTGACCCTTGATTTTATTGACTGCAGTAGAATTTTTATGATGTCAAACCTGTTGGTGTGTAATGTAATTTTATCGCATATAGGGAACGACATAATACGACAAATCGAATTTAATGTAATGTGCGAAAAGCAATCTGAAATCTATTGGAATTACTTCATTAGCTGTTAATTGAATTGCCATTGCATTGAAGTGAATCAAGGGATACTCCAAGTACCACAGCAAGTAGATATATAGCTTCCGAGTGATTAATATTTTACTTTTATGCGAATATTTATGATGTGGTAAACTGTAGCGAAATGTTCTTGGATTATATTTGGGTAGAGATATATGGAATCCAGTTGAATGATATTAAAGTTGGTTTTTATATTGTTTTTTTGTGGTAATCTCATTATTATGTAAAAGAACAAATGGAAATGATGATTTTAGCTGTTCTTATTTATGTTGTGTTAATATCAACAAGGATTGCCATGGGCATCCTGGCAACGTGCTGCGCTCAGCCATTAATCTTAATTTCGTGCAAATATTTAATGAACCGCAAGGCATCCACTTGGAGCAGTTGGGACAGTTGTGGCAATTGTAATTAAAGGCACATTAAGTGCTCGTAAAAATGAAATTGTCACTTGTGGACAGAGTGTGAGCCATCTGCTTGCTGCCTATTGCCTAATTAGTGGTACTCCAGCTCAGCCATTGAAAAATTTCCTTTAAAGGGCTAATTAAACGATCAATTCAATTGTGCTAAATTTAGATAGCCTTAAAGTTTCCTTCTTTAAAATTTGTTAAATTACATTTTTATAGTTTTTACTCAACTAATAGCCAAGAACAAGCTTAAAGTATACACTTAAATATAAACATATTAAATAAGTCCTTTTTAATATAAATAATGTTATCCTACGTATATTTCTTGCTATTAGAAATACGCTAAGAAAAATCATAAGTCATTGACAAAACAAACTGATAGTTAACACAACCAACAATGGGAGTATATGGTATATGGGCTCAGAACTGTCATTGGAATGCATCTAAGTTATCCTTCACAACTCTGGCGACATGTGTCAGTTTGTTTGGCAGTATTGTCTTGCATCAAAATGACCTTCTGCAGTCTCTTCACATGTTGCGGCCATTTTTTCGTAAAGTCAAACATATGTTGTTGTTAATCTTGTACAGTTCATTTTGTTGCAGAAAGCATTGAAACATTGCCAAACCCTTTAGAATTTTAATTTAAAAAATTCCTCCCAATTTAATAACGAACCCAAATCAATCTATAAAACCTGCCTCAACTTTCGTCTTTAATCGAATACTGAAGCTCATTTTATGTCCAGAGCTTTAATGGAAATTTTCAGTTCATCGATTTTGTATATTGCTTACATATTTATTGAAAGAATATTTAGTAGATGGAGAAAAGAACTGCTGATGCGTATATATATATATATATATATATACTGTTACAAATCTGTCTGTTGGCTAAATTCATTTTTCTGCTGTTGCTTTTGCTTTGTGTTTGTGCAAAAATGCATAAAATGTCATAAAATTACTGCTAATGTCGTTAGCAGTAAAATTCTTACTGAAGAAGTCCAATAAAAAGTCTTTAATGATGCGACTGTCTGTAATTAAATGCTACACAGCCACCCACACTTACACACACATAAGTAATCTGTTAGACCACACACACATGGTATATGCGTAATGTGAGTGAACCCTTAGCTAAGGCGCAATAACTTAGCCTCTAAATGCAGTTTTATCATTTTAATTGAATGCTTAAATTCACGCGTTTTTGCTTTATCTATGACTCTAAAAATACGTCTAAATATAAATATATATATATATACATATATATTACATGCATACATATATGTATATATCTATAATAGAATGTAGTGCTCGATTTTTGAACTTTTCTCATCTTTTACTATTGTCTCTTTTTGCTTGATAGTCGGGGGACTAACTGTGGTTAGCATTTGACATTTGATTTATGAACATTTGTTATTCGTTTAACAAACAAAGCCATAAATATATGAAAATGGCAAAACAAAATAAAATTTGTGGTAAATGGAGGTAAAATTCATTTCCTAGTTGCTGTTGGTTACATTTCGAGCAGAAGTCTTGTTATGCAATTTTCAGTTAAAAGTTTAAAGTGAACAACGGAAAAATATAAAACTATATATATGTTGATTCCGGCTCATTGAGTATTCAGTTCATGCAGCGAGTATCACAAAATTTCGACTGTTTGCACACTGCGTATACTTAATTTTGCATACAGCAAGTAATGGATATGGGTTAGAATAGAATGTACAGTATATAGTTTACAAACCATATCATATGGATAAGCTGTATCCATTAACGCATTTTACATTTGGATTTTCGTATCGTTTACTTGCATTCTACTACTATCTACAGTCGGCAGACTACAGTTTTCACTTTATTGTATGTTTATTTCATGTCCTGTGCTTTTATCTTTTCCGGTTAAGACCATATCGATTTGCTATGCCTTTCGGCCGATAAGCCTCGTTTATTGGCAAAGTTTCGATTGGATACACTGCCAACTCAGTTGACATTTATTTAAATTTATTTTCCAACAAATTGTCTCACATTTTTCTGTTGTTTGCATTTTCACAGCTCTTGCAGTTTGCATAGAATGCAAAGTGCAAAATTAACTCGCCATTTCTACAATCTCCAAGCAGGCTTACTTTCGCACGCGCTCGCATAAATAATGTCCATAAATTAAAAAAAAAATAAATAAATAAATAAAAAGAAAACATAAAAAAAGTAATGCTCAACAGATGACATCTTCTGGTCACGACTGTCCAACACATTTGACAGCTGCGGCTGCTGTTTTATCCACATAAAATTCATTAAACATTCTGCTTCATTTTTAATGAACTGACAAATCTCTGAAGCTTTCTGTGTGCCTATAAATAAATCGAAACACACATATACGTGGGATGCAATGCAGTCGCATAAATCTTGTTTAAGCAGACTTCCAAGAAAAGTACACGACTAAAAAATTACCTGTAGTCACACTTTCAGTAAGAATCAAAGTACTCAGAAGTAGAGTAGATATCGTCATGTTCATCTTGAGGTACTGAGTTTTAAATTTAACCTATAGATTACGTTTTTATTATTTAACACTTATACACATAGAGGTTAAAAGACATCAAAACAGATTTGACCTAACATAAGCTGTGTAATTAATCTTTGTTAAAACCAAGAGGCAAGAAAATTCTGAATATATAATAAATATTTGCATTTTGTCCGGAGGTCGTCATACATTTTATGTAATATCAGGGCATATGTTACACCCTTCAAGTTGATAGGAATGTATTTAAGTAATAAAAGACGTCAGAATATATTTTTAAAGAAAATTCTTAAACGTATTTATATGCAAATTAAGTTGTTTACAATATATTCTTTTTTTTTTATTATTCTTAATTTTTTTTGGGGGATAACAATATTTTGATCTGGAGCAATGCTACGCTGCAGGCAACGCGTCATAATGAATCATCATTTTATTGACGAATGAGGTATTTGGCTTTGTAGACGGGAATGGTGACAACAAAATTGTTGTTACTTGTCTGCCAGAACATTACTCAAAGTAGCATATAGTATGCATAAAATATAAATATAGCAGACTAAGGCAGCATAAAATATCTCGCAATTATTGTATATAATAGAGTAGCAATAATGTTAATGTGCCTATTTTCATATTATAAACAGAATGCTCGTTAAATATATGACAGGTATTATTATTATTATAATTATTCAATGTATTTCCTTTTGTCTATATACTATGCTCCCAAAAGGAATTATGAATATATCTATTTGCTTGTCTGCCTTTAATTTACTTTGCTTTGACTATTCGATTGAAGTTCAACTCAGCGTCTGATGTAAAGGAATTGAATGATTGAGGCTTAGTAGACAAGGTAATGAAAGGTATTTGAAATTAAATATAACTGATAAATGGGTTACTAATTGGTGTTACAAAGTAATTAAGGCAACTGGTCATAATGTGCTGCAGTTAGTTCAGTTGGAAGGGTTTTGTTTTCTATGTGAAAGGCATTAGTAACTATTACCTTCATGACCTGTGACCTTATTATTTCTTTAAAGAACTAATTTTACTTTCGCACACATTGAAAGGGTGCTCATTAATGTATGAATATAATATATGCCTCGTCAAATGTCAAGTGCCAGGCGAACATAAACTACACAACGTCTCTTTAAAACTTTCTGCATAGAGTTTAGCACACAAAAGTATTGCATACTTTTAGCTGTGCAGTTTTAAAGTTTCCGTTGCGAATGAAAAGTGAGTTGAAACTGGTGCACTGTGCAATGAGTTAACCATTCGGAATAAGTTAGAATAGAATGCAGGAGACCTTGTAAAGAATAATATAAAATTCATAACTTAGTTCACATGCGCTTGAAGGTTATCTGTGGTTCAAAAGTTATTGCCTACATACTTATATTGGAGTGTATAGAGAGGAAGTGTCGTCTGCATAGTTGGCTTTCAACATGTTCAATCTATAGTCCACTGGTGGCCATACTGTAGCTATGATTATCGATGTGGGATGTGCATTTCAATAACGTACAATTTGAAAAGGCATTTCTCTGGGAATATTCTGAAAGTTTTATGCCTTAAAAATGTTCGAATGCCAGATCTAGTATTATTTTACATGATTGAGGAGGTGTATCCCTAACAAGCGTAGCAATACCTATATGTTTATCTAAACAATTACCATAGTCGAATGTGTTTCTTAAGTAAACCCATCTACATTATTTGCATACTCGAGTAAATACCCTTCAAGTGGTAGCACTTTTAAACTTGAAGGGATGTTTGTGTGATTGACTTAACAACTTGTTTACCGTGTGTTGGCATAAATAAATAGACTCTTTGTTCAATATGCTAACTGATTTTCTTTTTGTGTCCATTTCTAGCTTTTCTTTTTCTCTCTCTCTTTGCCTCTGTGTTTCTTTGATTGTCGAACAAAAAAAAAATTCAATCACAATATGAGTGTTATTATTGTATCGTGTACAAATGACAAATGTCGACGACTCCGTCAGTCTTCATTCACACGCATTCAACTCGCAGCACGTTGCAGTCGCTTCTATTGGAAATAAACAAGTGCTACACATGCCACATATATGATTTATAAGGAGCTGCCCCATACGTTCTGCCCCACTCACAGCACTCAATGCTACACAGTCATTCATCTATCGCCTGTGCTCATAAAGTGCTGTGGGTTTACGGTCTTTTTCATGGCTTGTTTACAATTAATCAGGATTGTTATGTCGGCCATTTGATTCATTCAGCTCTTTGTTGCGTATGTTATATGCCATTTAATTTTTATCATAATATTAAGACTGCTGTTTACAATCAATTGCTGCAATCCATGCAAAATATGCATATGAATTTATAAATGATATTAAAAAAAATTTCAATGCGGTGGCTTTTGAATTTTCATTTAACTTACAACTTAATTATAATGTTTTAACAATATAAATTAATATTATGGCTGATGGAATGTATGTGATTTCTGCTCAGTCACGAAACAATAAAAATATTTATATTATTTTCATATAATTGTTTATAATACAAGCTTTATTATTATACTTCAAAGATTTATTGAATTGAATACACAGTTGTATACTCGTCATTTTTATAATAGACCTTTGTCTTTAAAGTCAGAAAATTTAATGTAGGAATGGACATTACAACGCAAATAATAGATTTAAATACGTTATATACTTATAAATACTTACTTATATTTATATCTAGGATCAATTAGCTTTGTTTTCCTTTTTTTTTGTAATAGGCTTATCGCTGCCAGGCTGGATGATATGTCCTGGCATCCAACTACACAATAATTCGTCTAAAAGAAAACAGATAAATCTCATAAAGTTTTCTTTATATTCTTTTTTACTTTTAATAGCCAGACGAAGTACACCCAAAAGTTTCTTGGATATACATAAAAATAAATCCAAGTTACAATATGTACTCATTATAATAGCTTTTGTTATGTATTCGTATATATAAACATATAGGAAATCTATTACAACAGTTCATATTATATCTTCATCAATCACATCTTACGCAGTACGACGCATATTTGATTTGTATTAAAACTGCTTAAGTGTTTATTTAAAGTTATTTTGATAGTTAACATGACACCAATTTTTTATACTCTACACAAATTAAAACCAGTTTTGAAATATAGTTTTGCTTTTTATTCGCCTCTAGATACAGGGCATTGTTGCGTTAAGCAGACTCTTCATCTGTATATATGTTTACTTATTTATAGTTATATTTCAATAAAGTCTATGCCAAAACTTTTTAACTAGGCTATTACTTGTTAAGCGTGCTGGACCATTATATATTCTAAATGTATGCTTGTCAGAAATTTGTTTATTAGAAGCAAACATTATATTAATTTGATTGGAGTTAGTTTGATTTACTAACTGGTCGCATGCCAGCGGCATTTATATATTTTGATATGCATAAATTAAGAACATTATAAAATAAATAAACAATAACACGTTTCATTAAACATGGCAACCAAGCTTAAGACTTGTTATTTTTTTGCCTTTAGATGCTTCATTAACTCATTTTGCTACTTAACGATTGTATGAGTTGTTGCTTTAAGTTAAATTTCATTGGCTTTTGTTCTGACATTAAAGATTGCAATGCGTATTTCATGAAATAAAATATATGGTTAAAAATAACAAAATTTAATATTATACAATGCTAATGGTAGGCATTTCAATAAGCTTTGAAATTTTTTTGATTAAATTGAGACATTGCATAAAATTTTTTTTCTTTTCAAGGATTACTTGTACTTTTTCACCAAGCCATAGAAACTGACAATGACAAAGGCATTTAGTAATTTTGTGTGTGTTATCAACGTGAGTCTTATAACTTTACTCAAACAGACAGAGAGAGAGAGAGAGATTTTACACAAGCATGTATCTAAAGGACATGCATTGGTTTTATACGGAAAGGCAGCATTTGGTGTTCATTTTTAATAGAGAAAAACACAAGTTTTCTGATTGAATTGCAATTTAGCTAGTAGTTGAGCAATCCAAGGTTATTGTCTATTGGCTGGACTCGTACCATTTGATGGCATATCAGATTCCATTTTATTATCGCACACTCCCAACGGCCACTAACAATGTGCAAAATGTGAGAAACGAATCAACCACAAATATCACAATATGCCAGAATGCCTAAAATAGTATTATAAACAAAAGTAAAAACATGAACACAACGGAACCACAAGGATTATCTGTACTGTGCATAAAGCTCATGTTGGTAGTCATGGTAAAGAGCCAAAGTGTTTGATGTCAATGGAGCGGGAGCAGGCTTTAACAGAAATCCCCAAAATAACAACGCAATGTACGTGCCAGCTTCTGGGAATCAATGTTAGAGCTATGATAGTCATATCAAGAATTGTACACAGTGACACTGCAAGGCGTAAGAGCTGCCTAAGGACATGCCTAGCATATCAAATAGGCCAAGTTTTTTAGCCTTGGGTAATGTTTGTGTTATGGCTGTCTGTTATGTGCGTATAGCAATTAGTATAAAAATGACTCTCTGATTTCTCTGTGTTAATTAATTGGGGTCTGGACGGCAAGTGTTGGCCCAGTTGATAACCGATAAATAATTTCAATTTTAACGTTTCGTACCAAAGTGCATAGCCTACAGTCGTTTATCGTTGGCATAGCGGTAAAGGGCCGCGGAAAAGTAGGCAACAATATTTTATGGCTTAATTGCCATAACGCCCAAGCCGTTATAGCCCAGCTGATAACGCCCAATGTCCATTTGAATTGCTAAGTGAGCTCATACATATAAATGGAATTGAGAGTTTATTGGCTGTTCGGCTTGGATCCTATATACTTTCATTAATATTACTCGTTCATTGTAAACGTTGTATTTGTATTCAATTTGTGCCTCCTGATTGTCAAATATATCCATCAAAAGGGTTTGTTTTTGTTTGTGTTTGTATTTGTGTTTATTTTCGTGTGTGTGTGTGAGCTATAAACAAAGACACAATATTAGTAAATTTAAAATAAAAATAGAACATTTTATTTGACCTTAAATTGAATGATACGTGTACAATACACAAAGTCTACACATCGAGACAAGTTGATGGGTTGGCTAAGTGATAGTAAATTCAATGGCCTAAAGCATGGTAAAATTTATTGTGTGGCTGCCAGAGTAATGGTTATATTTTCGCTATGTCTGCATAATATATTTGTATTTTTTTTTTCTGTTTTTTTTTCTTTCTCAATTCTTTTAGTATCTATCCAACTTTGTCTGATTCAGCATATGGCAGCGTATGAAAACTGATGAAGTTCATCGAAACTATTTTACATCCTTTGAGTTTACAATATTTTTATGTAAAGGTCCTGTAGTTATCATCAACATTCTTATTGTCGCCGGCCATAAAACATACGATTACCATATATAAGCTGATTCATATATTTATTAAGAAATTGTCAGAAGAATATAAAAACAAATAAAACTCCAGACTGGACATTGACCACAGCTCACCCGCCGTCTCCTACGTTTACTTTTTAATATGAAAATTGTTGATTGCGTAATGAGAAAAACATTCAAACTGAAGGATAAACACTTTTCGCCTTTTTGTTTTACCTCTCTCCCCTTTCTCTAAACTCTGTCTCTCATTTTCAAATTAATTGTTGTGCTACATGTTTTGCATATTATAAAATACCAGGTGCCAGATATAAATGACAACTAATTTACATAAAATTCACAGCGTTGTGGTCAGAGTTATACCTATTGTAAACCCTTTCTATACCCCAAATAGACATTTTCCATAACTTTTAAAACATATGTTGCACTTTATGAATTTTAAACCATTTGTTCTGGCTCACACGCGGTTCTTCCCACATGTTTTACTAGGTTTCCTTTAATTAATTTCGCTGCTAAAAATTTCAACAAAATTGCGCCAAAAATTGCACAGCTGGCAATTTTAATACCCAAACTAAAACGTTAACAGGGTATATCAACTAATTCATATTGCAGACACAAACTAAAAACTAAATAGAATGGCTTATGGAGCAAATATTCAACTTATCGAATAGTACATTTTACATCTTCTATAACTTATTTTAAACTTTACATCTTTCAATTCAATATGCACTCGCTTTTATTAGCCTTCTTCTTCAGATGTGTTTTTATATACCTAAATTGAAGTATTTCGCCTCACTCTTTTTACTGTCTAGTTGTTTATATATAAAGATATATACATTTGAATGAAGTATATATTGTATTCGTTGTAACTATTACTTACAATTGTGCATTAGTTACACTCTCTTCCATTGTAGTTTAGCTGCTTCAAATGCTTTAAATTCTTTGACTAATTACATGTTGTAATTAGCCAAGGACACAGACATGTACTAATGCAAACACACACACACACACACACACACATTACACTATAGTATAGCTTTAGACACTCGTATTTCAAAGTGGCTGAACTGAATTTTACAGTTAGATGACTGTCAGTTTTTACAACCGCTTGTTAAGCTACTAATTCTCGTATCATTGCTGGTGCGTTGCCATTGTCTAGACCACAAGAAGATTTATGGCACCGATAGGCATCTTAATTACCGGGGATCATGGTTTTAAATGCTATATATATACAACTATATATATATATATTTATTCGTCTAATTGAGTTAAGCTTAAAGTCAGAGTCAACAGATTATACATTAATAACGAAGTGCTGTGAATGTCTTACTTTATTGAGACACATATCTATACAGATCGGTAATATAATATAACTAATACAAGTATAATTACATGCAGGAAATTAATGACTAAATATGTATATATATATGTATATATGTATGCTAGGAATAAAGTGGCTAATAATTGACCACAGCGTGGAATTGTTCTGCTTGAAGCAGCCAAGTTGCTACTGCAGCTCTTATCACAGTTATGAGTGACGCCTGACTCTGGAATTGACTACATTGAAGTACTTGAATGCTTAGTAAAAGCCACGTTCTGTTGCTGCATTTGACTGCTGTGACTTGTTGGCATTATTTTGTGTAGTTATCGTTCCATTGGCGTAGTCCTTGGGTCTACCATGCCAGTTGAACTTTGTTCTGAGACCCTTCAATGAATTTGATGTCTTGAGCGTTTTGGCCTTTGCTTTGCGCACTTTGCCAGTGCCGCATCCCAATGACTCGCTACCAAGTGCTCCACTTGTCTGCGATTGTCGCTCGCAAGGCTGTCTCGTTACGCGCGTTAGTTTTAGACGTGAACGAGATGGTACAGCATCACAAGCGAAGCTAGCATCATAACCAACGCTAGATTGACAGCTTAGCTCATCAATGGCGCCCATAGCTGGTTGCGGCAGACAGACTGCTGAGTACTTTTGGCGCGTGCTAAATTCGTATGGCTCCTCCATACCCTGAATCTCTGCCTCTAGTAAGGAATTGGCGTCACCCACAGATGATAATTGCGATATTTGAGTTTGTAGTGTACGATGTGTAACATGTGGGTTCGTTATAGTTGCTGTTATTGATGTTCCTTCAACTCCTGCAATACGTGCTGCAAACAGATCCTGCCTGCTGCGGCTCTGAGTACTCAGCAATGTCGCATGTGAGCTGTTAAGTGAGCCACGTTGCAATTGCTGAGAGCTGCGGCCACCACCGCCTGCTGCTCCTCCTCCTCCGTTACTGCTGCCATTCACTGTAGTCAATGTCGTTGTGGTACGTACGCTGTCCTGTAAGGAAATGTGCACAATATGTGTAGTTGACGCCAATAGAGCAACTCTAATAAAGCAACCGCATACCGTGTTCAAGCGAAGTGAACCCGTTTGATTGCGTCGTAGTGCACTGTAAGTGTGAGGAAGTCCCTGTCCCTGATGCTTCCCAGAGAAGCGAAACTGTCTCGCTAATGTTACCTGCAGGTTGTGAATATATAATAGTTACGCTTCATGCCCTTTTAAATAAAACTTACCTTGAAAGCCTCTCGAAACTTGTGGCTCATTATATTATATAGTAAGGGATTAATACAAGTGGAAAGAAAGTATAGTACACCAGATGTATAGTTTAATATGTTAAACACATCGTTGAACCACTGTGACTGGATACGAAAAGTGGAACCATAGACCGCCATTAAACGCTGTGCATGAAAGGGTGCCCAACATAAGAAAAAAGCGACAGCCACAGCGACTGCACAAGATGAAATGTGGTTACTTGTGCTTCACTATAATCTCACATAAGTCCCATATAATGCTTACCCAGCATCCGTATGACGCGCGTCTGTGCGCTGATGCCGCGGTTAACATCATAACTGCGCCGTGGTAGCGCCTGCAATAAGCGGCTACGTTTCAGCTTGATCCCAATAAGCACGTAGAGCACACAGATTGCCGTCATCGGTCCGCCAAAGAAAATAAAGCCGGAAACAGCGAAAACATGTGCAAAAAAGTCGTTATTCATCTGTCACAAAAAAATATCATAAGTAATGATAATTGACAACAAACATATTGAAAATTCTTAATATAATATATAATAAGCCTAAAACACCGCGAAAATAACATATTACTCAATCTTATTTCCTTGCAACTAATATAAAAACCCAACGAATGAATTATGTCTCTTTTTAGAATTGTTCAATTAACTTAGTTAAGTTACATTCGATCACTCGTTCATAAAAGTTCATTAAAGTTCGATCGCTGGTTCGATAAATAGAAGGTAGACTTATTTTCGTATTGGAACCTAAATGATTGTTCAAACTCTTGTTAAATTAAATATATAGTTAAATTTAAATACTTCGATTGCAATTGGTTTGAAAGAAAAGTTAAAAGGGTATAGAAAACGTTGGTGCTAAGAAAATTTACCGAACATGATGTGCCTGTACCCTGAATAACAACCGAAAATTGAATAGCCTGTGGCAGGGCGAGCAGCAAGGCGGCAATCCAAATGGCAAAGATAAACTTAATGGCACGCGACAGTTTTGACATCGTGTGTTGCCTGTAAGAAACAAGAAACTAATATCAATCAAGGACACGGCCATAAATCGGTTTGGCTTCCATATTGCTACCGACGCTACTTACCTAAATGGATGGCAGATGGCAATATAACGCTCTACAGTAAAGGAGGTTATGGTTAGTACAGTGGCATTGGCAGCCGTTTCAGAGAGCACACTTTCTAGTATGCAGATACTATCAGAGAAAGGATAATTATCGGGGTGCCAAAGATTAAACAGATCCTGTGGCATGCCTGACAAATCATATAAGTAGTAAAGTTTAATAAGAAAATACTTTAAAATCCAGTTATTACATACCCGAACACAAAAGTATTAAATCCGATATGGCCAAATTGAATAAATAAAAATTGGTGGCTGTGTGCATAAAATTGTTACGTGAGATCACAATGCAAGTGATTAGGTTACCAAGGACGCCGGCTATAAAAATAAGCGCATAACCCACGGTGAGTGTAGCCAACAGACCCAAGTTTGGAACCATTGTGGGCTGTGCGTGCTCCCATCGATCCTGTACCTCTAATCCTTGCAGTAGACTTGTCAAATTGTCTACCGATATATTCAGCACTTGAGTTAAATTCAAGAAGAATTTCTCATTTTGGAAAAGCGTTAGGTTTGAGAAATTGGGCATACCCATGGCCGAGCCTATACCATCACCCAGTTGAGACATATTTCTTGCCAGCATCTTATGCTGCGCAAGTGTGTGTGTTCTGTGTGTGTGCGTTTGCTACACGCAAAGGAGTGTGTAACGTAGTTAAATTGTCATTTGAAAGTCCAATTGGACAGACGGGCTATAAGAAATATGCAAAAAGAAGAGAAAATAAAATTGTAAATTGAAAAGTTCGATTTTACCATGGAAATAATAAATATTGAAATCCTAATCTTATTAAATATTTCAATTTATTCGTTATTTTCAATGATGCGCAACTTTCTGTAATGCTAGCCTAATGCATAAAGTTTACACATCAAAATTTCATTAGGATTGAGAATGCAAAGAGACATAATGGATTTCAGCTAATATCCTTCAGACTTAATATAATACACGCACAGGTGTCCTTGACAAGTGCGTTGAAAATTCATTTGCATACCTAAGTGCCAATTAATTGAAATAATTTAGCAAAGGGATCAACAAAAGGCTTTTGGTCGTATGATGTCTACTCCAAGGTCAGACGATAACCAGATACGTGCGCCACACAAACGTTTTTTGAATTTATCATAAATATTACAAATATATATATATATATATACATATATATATATATATACTTGCTCATCGAAGAAACGTTAAAATTGAAGATAATTTAATGTTTCTCTGTATTTATTTTCATTTTTGATTTTATATTTTATAATATTGAATTTATTTTTGTTTTTTTTTTTTTTTGTTGAAAAATATTTAAATAAAATATGCAGAGCTTAAGAATGTTGCCGATTTGAATTTTATAATATTGTATGAAAACTGGTTTCAAAGTCTTGTGCAAAGCTCAGCTTTGTTTTCATTAACTATTATTATTTTTTTTATTATATTTATATATTTTATATTATACACGCAAATGTGTTGGCGTTGTTTTTGGGGGACAGGTCTAGGCACATAACTAGGCACACAGGTAGCATAAAGGTGAGGGGCAGCGTTAACTTTGACATCTTCAAATTTGCATCGCCGACAAAAGAAAAATATTTTTTGCAATGAAAAATATCAAATTTTGTATGTTTTTTAATATTGTAAGTTCATTTTTGTTATCTTTTCGCTTAATTTTATGGTTAAGCGTTAATATTAGCACTAATTTGGCCTGATTAAGGTGAACGTCTGGAGATCTTTGGTTAGATAGATCGTTGGTAAACAGAACATGTCTACTGTATATGTTTCCTAAATCAGTTTAGAAGAATTTCCAAAAACAGCAAAGCAAAAGAAAAAAAATAAAAATAAAACAACACTTTAAGCCAATTAATTATAAATCTTTTTTATTTTGTTAATCAACTGATGGCTGCTTGTCGTTTGTGCATTTAAAACACGTTTAAATAAAATATATATAAAAAAATGCCTGCCACATTTTTATGCGTTTTATTTTCACTTCGTTTTGTTCTTTATGATTTTTGTTTATTTCTTATTTTTATTGCTTTCAACTGATCTTTTCCTTTTTGCTGTATTTTTAAGAGATTGTTTTTAGATTATTATTATTAATTTTTTTTTTTTTTTTTTGGCGTACATTGCACTTATTGTTTGTGTGTGCGCGTGTGTGTGCGTGAGTGTGTGATTTTTTAAGTCGGTTTTGTTATTAGTAAGAAAACGCTAAAATGTTGATTATGAAATGTTTTGGATTTTTAACAAGGTTTATGGCCCTACCGGCATTAATTATTATTTATTATTATTATTATTGTTATTTATTTCTTATAATGGATTTTTATATTTGTTATATTTGTCTGTGGCGCGTGTATCTGTCTTATAACTTACACTATTTTAGCATGTTAATAATATTTAATATGCCATTAAATATTTATTAGTTATTCGAACTTTTTTTTAGATTTATTCTATTTTCTTTTTTATGCTCACATTTCGTTTTCGACTCGCTGTTTAATACGCAGTCGGCCGGCGAGTTGGGCGAACGCGACTAAACAACTGGCCGCAGCATCCGTTTAACAGCGACTGAATGTTGGCCAAAATCTTATAACATTAAGGCCCATAACAATAACAGCAACGCAACAGTTGCTGCCAGCGCCGACAGCACAAAAGGCAAGAACTACCGGTTGCTTGTCTTCTCAGTATCTGCGACGGCGCTCTCACTCTTTCTTCGACAATCAAATAAAATTGTAAATATATATAAATATATTTTGTATATATACACATATACAACTAATTTGGCGGCATGGAGCTAGTCCCGATTGATGGCATTGAAGTTGTTTAACAGCTTCATATGATACGTAAACGTTAACTAAGTCACATGCAAATGCGGGTGAAATGGTCTAGGCTCTTGGCTAATCGTTCTCTAAACTTTATTTAGTGTACAGCAAAAGATAAATAAAATCAGTTTAAAAACGTAGCTACTACATGAGCCATGTCTGTAAGATGGCCAGTTAAATGCCTAACAATGGTCTGTAGTGTTCTAACTTTTATGTTGGTTGGTGAGATTTTATGAGTCCGTTGGGCGTATGTTGGCCGATAGTCGTTAGCCGATAGCCGTTAGCTGTTAGACGTTTGTTTTATGACCATTGTGCTAGCAAATCTATCATAGCTTTACGGCTCATAAAAGTTTAGGCTTATGTATACACACAAAAAACAAAATACAAAAAAAGTAAAAACAATAAACAAAACGCATAAAATTACATTTAGTTGCGATTGACGACAAGGACAAATAAATCAAATCAAATTCATTGCATCCAGTGAAAGTTCTCAATCTTTATGTAAATAATTCGTAAAAATTTTGTCACTTAATCAAAACAAAGTCCTAAACCAATAATAGCATACGGTTTGGGTTTCCAGTATGGAGTTCTAGGAATGTAAAAATAATCATAGAATATACGGAATTGTGGGATATATATATATATATATGTATATGTATCCTTTTCAATGACAAGATAAACAGTAAGGCACGTGCCAAAGGACATGCTCAAACCAACACTAACATCTTACTGTCAGCTGTCACTTTTCAATTTTCATTTTTTTCTCTTCTATTGCTATTTGGGCAAAATTTTTTTTATTTTATTTTCCTTTAAGTACAAGAAATTTGTTGTTCTACGTTAAAAATGAAACTTTTTCCATGACATCAGCAGGGTGTCTGTTACAATTCATACAATTTGTTGAATATTTGTGTTTTTTTTTCTTTTTTATTTGTTTGAAGTCGTTTCGCATTGTCAGTCTTAGCCATGTCAGCAGCTTGACTCAAATTTTCTGCAAGCTTCCAATTCATTTAATTTTATTGCAGGCCAAAACTAAAGCAACTTGGGCCAAAAGTCATTTGCAGTTCGACCAACCCGTTGCCCATTGTTTACCCTTGCAATTCTTATATATAACAATTTTGTCATTCAACTGGTAACATTTATATATATATATATATACATCTGTAACCTCTGCTATCAAATTTAGTATTCCTTTGAACCTAAATCATTTATACGAACTCATTGAGATTTCACATAATAACTGAATATATATAATAGGAAGAGAGTAAATAATTGGACCGTATAGAGACGGCTTTTACCTTTTCTCTTGGTTGTTTGTGGGTTGTTCATTAGATAAGAATAATTTTTTATTTAGAAATTGGAGAATGTCCTTAATTTAAAATAAGATTCAGACTTCACTCTGTAAACCAAAAGATTCTTTATTTTCTTTTTGAATAATTTCTCGGAAAAGTTGAACACAAGTTAAAGACAATCTCAAATGAGAGGAAGGTTAACTGAATTTCAGGTAAATTAAAGTTAAAAATTCTTAATATATGTATGTTTCTGGTATTTATCTTTCATTTAAATTTTTATACTTCCGAGCTGAATGTATAAATTTATAATTTTCTTTTGTTTACTTGACTTGATGACTATAAATATTTCAGCAAGTGTATGCCAAGTTTAGGGCAGACTTTCTGACCAAATAATATAACATTTTTATGGAATTTCATACCATTTTTTGTTAATATATATTTGACATAGACACGCAAGCAACAAGTTTGTATTAGCCATTTCTGTTGATAATTGTGGACTTTCGATTAGCAATTGGATTTTCTTTAACTAGCTATAGCTATTCATTTAATGAATTTCTGCAAAACGTATTTGCAATTTATGGCCAATTGCTGCTTCATTTACCTAAAAGGCTTTACTTTTTGCCCAAAAGGGAAAATGTGCTCTTGTGGCCATGCCACGGGTCGTATTAGTAATGGAAGGCAATTGAATTTTCAATGTGAGTAGCAAAAGCAGTTGCTGTAACTGAGTTCATTGTACTGCAGCAAGGAGTTGCGTCAAGGACACTTACACTTAATATAATTACATTTTAATTAAAAACAACTCAAGTTAAATTGTGCTCTTCAAGTTGTTGAAAGCACATAAACAATGTATCCTTTTTTACCCAAATACTTAAATACTCAATTTGTGTCTTAGCTTGTTTCAAACATAACCAATTTATTGTTATCGTTTATCATTTACGCACTGCACTCGTGTATCAAGATAAGCCTCAAAGGACCAACCGCAGTGCCATTAAGTTTGTGGTCGACCCTTTTTGATTTAAGCCAGCCAATAAGGTTAGCAGCTGCCCAGTTGGTGTCCACATACAAGTTTCACATTATGCTAATCAGTTGGTCTGTTCCGTGTGAGTTGACCAAGTTTGTGGGCACAGCAGGTCATCCAATGTCCAATTGCTGTCAAACCTCACAGGAATTCTAAATGAATAACGTCAAATGGAGCATGGTGGTAATTGAAGAGTCACAAATTGGAAGGACTATAAGTCCAGTTAGCATTTGTTTCATTTTAAGCCACAAGTGTTGCTGCCATTTGGTAACATCTCAGAAACTTATGAATAATCTATAGATTATGTTAACTGTTTATGGGCTATGATTGCTTTGCGTCTCATTAAGCAAAGATGTGCTGTAGATTAAAGAGAGAAATACAAATGATAATGCTTAATAATAAAATTTAAATAAGTTGTATATAATCTACTATTATTTCTTTAAATAAAGATCCTTGAGGACATTGCGTAAAGCGCCTTAGAGTGTATGGCAAATATCCTGCTAGGCATGAAGCCAAGTTCCATGAATTTCATGCTTCGGCAGTTATGAACAAACCATATTTGACTGTAATTACGACTTGTTGACAAACTTTTCACCGTATTGCCCAAAAGGCATAACCATAAACAACAATAAAAGTAACAAAGAACAACAAAAAACCAGAAAAGCAGAAAAAAGAAAACAAAATCTAAACGTAAATCCGCTTTAAAGCCACAAAATGCCATACCCAACGTGGCAATTGAATCCGCGAATGGGCAAACCACAAAAACAAATGCCACAAATCTGTCGTTGGTCGCTGGTCGCAGGCAAAGATTAATATGCGGTCTTCGTACATTGACAGCAATGGGGGGGGGGGGTGTTATCCTTAATGCCCTGCCAAGGCATAAAGAAAGCAAAAAAAGAAATGAGAGACATTTGTTTTGTTATTTTATGTTCGCTCAACGGCTGTCAAGCATTGAGAAAAAAACCAAGTGGCGCTTAGATTTCGCGTGAGTTTTGATTGTTTTCCTTCGAATTCTATTTGTGGACTCAATATGAGAGGTAACCAGTTCATAGACGTCACTTTGATGGGCGGCGACGTGAGCAATGATTATTAAAAGTAAGTATAACTGTAACTATAACTATTTGCTATAGCTATACGTGTAAGTGGTTTCTGCCATTTAGCGTTCACCGTTTACCGTTTACAATTTTTCATTTGCCATTTCAATTTGACTCTAAATATGCTCATAGAAGTCTTAATTCAATTTCATTTGATTAAAATTTCTGCCTCTTTTGGTAGTGGTTACAAATATTACTCATACGTCATGTTACATTCAAATTATTACCATTGCCCAGCCACATACGATTACCTGGTAGAGCTACACACACACACTCTCCCCCTCTCTCACTATCTCTCTCTCGCATCTATTTCTTTCACTCTTACTCCAGCTATGTCAAAGTCAAGGTAAAGTACATGAATTTATGAATGAAATTAGGATAAGTCCAAGCACCCAAACAGTGAAAATGATAAAGAGCGACTACTACAGAGAGAGCGAAAGAGCGTGCTGGTGCTGGAGCAAAGTCTAACAGGATCCAGCACTGTTGTAAGCTAACAGCTGTTAAGCCCTAACAGCAAAGCGTCAACTGCTGTTATACTTTTTCAAAGGAAACTCAGTCTAACATTGACTGCGGCGCTTAACGGACGTGTAACATAAATTTCCCATGCAGTGGAAAATATTTAGAAAATTGTTAAAATACAACGAAAAATCAAGAAACATTTAAAAAATTAATAAAAATATTTTAATAAATAAATAATTAAATTTTTGTGTATATAAATGTAATTATTATGCCAAATATTAGCAAAATTTTGAAGAAAAAATTATATTGAAAGTTTTTAAGTGTTGCAATTTCTTTTATAATTGAAATCCTGAAAGAACAATATAACTGTGAAACTAAATTAAATCTTAATCGTATTATATATTGTTATTATTGTGTGACTTAACATAAACCTTAACCGTATTATACATTGTTATAAGCATTACTTTGGATATTTCAGTCGAAAGGAGAAGAAAGAAATTTTAAATTGAATAAGTTGCCACTTAAACTGAATTAAGGTAAGCTGATTTTTCACTTTTGACTTCATTTCCAAGAATGAAATGCAAAATCTGATTTATGATTACAATGAAACTTTTCTTTTGGTTATTTTCAATGTATAAATTTCAAATACATATAGGATTATACTTCCTAAAGTCCTAATAAGTCGAAGATAAGTTTCGAATGCTTTTGTTTTAGCCTAAATAATAAACAAGTGTTGACTTGTTATTAAGCTTGTGGTAAGGTAACTTTACACATGAATTGGCAATTCAATTAATTCTTCAATTAACATCAACGACGAGGCGGTCTATCGTAAAAGGTATACAAACCTCTGGGGATACTCAGCCCATATGCACTTAAAGGCTTAAAAATCAATTTATTGTAGTCCTTTATATGTGGTAAATGATTTCAGTTCCAAGAAATTTTCTGCTTCCATCAAATGCAATAATTAAATACACAGAATATTGTTTACCTTTCAAATTCAAAAACTCAAAAAGGAATGCTAAAAAAAAGAATACAATTTTTTATGTGTACTGCATTGGAGTTCGCAAAACAAAAGGACATTGTGCGATTTGTTGAAGGATTCAGTCATGGCTTTTAAGAAGGTTAATTTAAATTTATAAAGTGATTTATTTATAGAGCATTATACCCAGGATACACTATATTTTCGATAGTGCCTACCCCTGGTAGGGTATACAATCATTTATAGCAAATAAACAGCAATTAATAATTAATTGTGATCTATGAAGCATAAGGTAATGGTTTCGTAGAAAAGATAACAACATGCTGCCAAGTATTTGCCAGACAAGCACATGTCCTTTTGCTGTGTCTTTGACACATGGCCAAGTGTCAAATCTGGTTTTCAATATGAACTCTAACCTTGGCGTATGGTACAAACGTCTTTTCCACTGATATTGGCAGTTATGAGATTTATGCCAAGGATATATTGAATGTGATATAAATTTAAAGCTGACATATGTTTAAAGTTGCAAATGTGTTGCAAAAAGAACAAAACAGAGAGTACAACTCGCACATATCTCATTTGTATAGTTCTTCCTTGGGGTAGAAACGATTTCAATGAATACTTGGAGCAAGTTGAAGCAGCAACAGCAATACGCAAGGAAAAAGTTTTATTTTTATTTACCAATCAATGGGTTGATTGCTATTCTTATCTATAGAATAGATCTATTAATAAACAGTTGAAATATTCTCGAATTGTCTTAAAGTTTATCTTTCGTTCGAAATAGAAGTAGAAATAGAAGTAGAAAGTAGAAGTATTCCCAGAAAAATGTTACACAAATGACGCAGTTTTTTGTTACCAAAGCTGAAAACGATTTGAGTATTCCACCTGTAGCCGGATGAGATGTAGCTGGAGGAGATGTGAAGATGAGACATAAATTGATGTTAGGAGCTTGTTTTGTGGGTGTATCTAGGCATATTATTATGTCAGTAGGTAACCGTTTCCAGGATTCAATTTAAATTCATACTTCAGTCTAATGACTTTTAATGTTGTTTGCTTTACAGGCGAATGCACAATATTTCGGGCTGTCGTCTGGGCCTCTTATCAGCCATGTGCACAACCACAATTGCGGTCGAAAGCAGTCAAAATATGGCAGAAAGGGACATGTATAAACATGAACAGGCTCAGACTTTATTAATAACATTGATAAAGGACAAGTTTTAGAGCTGAAGAACTAAGTGCTAAAGAGGAGTGAAAGGAAATACCCATAAAACTTACACACTCACACACACACACACAATTAATTGACAACTGGCAACATGCTACAAAACGTTGACTTTGCACATGTTGTTGCCAATAGCGACAGCAAAACTGATGATGGTCTCAATCAATCATTCATGGCTCATACGTTGCCTAATGCCATGCCAAGTGTTGGACCAACACTTAGCCCCGTTACCAGCCCGGAGCTGCTGCTGCTGCACAATGGCAAATTTCTAACACATTTCGCTCAACTGCTCAACATCTCAACAGAGAATCTAACACATTTGCTAAGCCCAAATACCATAAATGGTACAACAACACCAACAGCAACAACAACAATAATCACAACATCAATGACATCAGCAACAGATACAAACAATGATTATTCATCCGCCTTAATGCTGCTGCTAACCATTTGCTATGCACTTATCTTTGTTGCCGGTGTCCTTGGCAATCTGATCACCTGCATCGTCATCTCACGTAATAATTTTATGCATACGGCAACCAATTTCTATCTGTTCAATTTGGCAGTATCTGATTTGATTTTGCTGATCTCAGGTAGGCCGCAAAATGACATTGGCTGACTAGGCGTATGCTTAATATATACAAATTGCTGCAACTTTTCTACTTATTTTTTTATGCTACACTGTATTATGGTTACATCATTAGGTATACCGCAGGAATTGTACAATTTGTGGTGTCCCAATGCATATCCTTTTACTGATGGCATTTGCATTGTAGAGAGTGTCCTTTCGGAAATGGCCGCCAATGCTACAGTGCTCACAATAACCGCATTCACAGTAGAACGTTATATAGCAATTTGTCATCCCTTTCGGTAAGTAATATTATATAACACATAATCGCACTTACACAGAGTCAGAGATACACACAACTACTTAATTATCGTTAGTTAATATTAACTCATTTAAGCATTATATAAGCCCAATATAAAACAATCTAACCATATCAATATAACAGTAAACCAACTTAATTAAGTTACAAATTCAATTGCTTAATTTTACTGTTTTGTGATATGAATAGCAAAAGCAGATATTAAATATGTATATGTGTATATACGTATTCTATAAGCCATTCGTTACAATTATGTATTGCATTAGTATTACCAATAAATGAACAAAATAGTTTACAGCGACAGTTAAATTCTCATTGAAATGTTGAAACGTTGCTGCAACATTTGCATAAATAACTTGAAATGGTTTATTCAATAATTGATATCATTACATAATTAAGCTAAAAATTAATTTACATTCAATTATTGAATAATTTATTCATTCATAACATTCATTTATATACATATATATATATATATATATATATATATATAAATGTGTGTATATGTATATGGAATATCTCCAGACAGCATATACAATAGGAATCGGACTTATCAAAAATGCTAATTAAAATGCAGCTGGGCTACTATGAGATTGCTACAGAAATTGCTAAAGGATATCTAGATATATATGAACTACTTTGAAACATATATATATACAAATTAGTTAGATTCCAATTGAAGTTAACTTAGGTAGAAATATGCATGGATTCATTGCAATATTTGGCTTAGTTTTGAGTCTGTTAGCTGCCACAAGCCGTTGGATGCTATTCTGTTATGGATTGGCTATAAAATATATCCTGAAGGTTTCTCTAAGCTAAAATTGAGTAAATGAATTTACACATTTAAGACACACATTTTATGAGCTATTTATTATAAGCTATATACATATATATATATATATATATATATATATATATATATATTTGATGGAAATACTCTAGGCAACATACCATGTCGAAGCTATCTCGGGCCATTAAATTCATCTTTGCCATTTGGCTGGCAGCATTTCTGTTGGCATTGCCACAGGCGATGCAATTCTCGGTTGTAAACCAGGCAGGTGGTTACTCCTGTACGGTGAGTACTCTGTTGTTAAATTTATTTTAATGTTTATAGAGTAGAGAGAAAGAGCGTGAAAGAGAGTAAGTTTTATTTTCTTTATACTTTTAATAGATGGAGAATGACTTTTATGCACATGTATTTGCTGTCTCGGGATTTATATTCTTCTGTGGACCGATGACGGCGATCTGTGTGCTCTACGTGCTGATTGGTATGAAGCTAAAACGCAGCAGATTGCTACAGGCATTACCAAGAAGAGCCTTTGATGCGAATCGTGGCCTAAATGCGCAGAGTCGCGTCATCAGAATGTTGGGTAGGTGAGTGAAGTTTGGCAACTTGATTGATTGAACTCAACAGGCGCAAACCGCTAAGAAGGTTGCCAAACTTTAACATAAAAGGACTCATTTTTTACAGCAATAACTTTGTAATACACACGTTAATATACATATATCTTATGGTGGCAAGGTTAAAAAAGTTTTGCAATAATGCGTATACGCCATGTTTCTCGCGGTTTTGTTGACTTTTGCCACCTTTTCGTTTAACCGTGGGTTTATGTACACTTTGCTGACTTTTTCCTTCTCCTTCTACATATCTTTTTATTTTATTTCATTTTTTGTTTTCAATATAAAGTAACACACACACACCTACACACATACATAGACAAGATACTTAACCCCATGCCATTTTATACCCCATCTTTGCAGTAGCTGTAGCCGTTGCCTTCTTCCTCTGCTGGGCACCCTTTCATACACAACGATTGATGGCTGTATACCATGCATCACTGATTGATGCCTGTGGATGCGCAGATGCCTTTAACGATTACTTCCGCATACTTGATTACACATCCGGAGTGCTCTATTTTCTGTCCACCTGCATTAATCCGCTGCTCTATAACATTATGAGCCATAAGTTCCGTGAGGCATTCAAAGTAAATATACACATATATATTAGGCTAATCCTTTTAATTAGCAACTGTATGAACTATGGCACAGATCACATTGACACGTCAGTTTGGCCTAACCAGAAATCATCAACAGAGCCAGTATCATCAGCATAACTATAGTGCACTGATGCGTCTACATGGCTCCATGAGATTGCAACCAGCTAGCTGCAGTGTCAACAACAATGCATTGGAACCCTATGGATCCTATCGTGTAGTGCAATTTCGTTGTCGCGATGCCAACCATCAGGTATCTCTGCAGGATAGCATACGCACAAATACTACTACCACTACAATTAACAGTACAAGCATAGCTGGTGGTGCTGTTGCTGTTGGTGGTGTTAGTGCTAGTGCTGGTAGGCGCATACGCAAACAGGATTTATATACAACTGCTCCAAGTAGTGCAGTGCCACATCGCTTGCTGCAGACACAGACTTCTCGTATGTCCTCACTGACTGATGGCAACTCACATTCACTGCTGGAGACGGAAGTAGCTGATCCTGTACGTCATTGTGTGCCTGGGCGGGCACAACACAAACGCACAATATTGGCTACAAACAATGGAGCATTGCTGTTGACAGCTGCTGCCGAAACCCATTCGGAGGAGGCAACGCAGCCAACAACTCGCCTTAAGCTATCACGTGTAATAAGCCGTAGGGATGAGGCAGCTTATAACGGTGCTGCTACTGTGACTGTAAGTGGTAGCTGCAGCTTGCCTGACCAGGAGACTTGCCACAGTACAGAAAGCACGCCGGAGGTGAGTAAGTTTCCATGGCGTAAAAAGCGTCAAAAGCAAAATGTGGCAAACAACAATGAACCAGGCGAGGATACGCATGGCTATGCCACGCCCAAATCGCTGTGATAAACGGTAGGCGTACTTGCTACTGATTGAAAATGACAGTTGTCAACTGTAAACAAATCCAAATGGAAAATGGAAAATGAAAAATGAGAAATGAAAAATGAAAAGTGTAAAAAAATGAAATATTGATTTATGACTCTTTTTGCTGTCGTTGTTTATCATATTTTAAGTCTTAGTTAGAATATAACTTCAAAGTTAGTCACTTTATCAATATATCAGATGACTATATTTATATTTATATAGGGTCACAAAACCTAAGTTAACGCCCAAACGACTTACATGGGCAATTTATGGCCATTAAAATGACAGGCAACTGACTGCATAACATGGCCCAGACAATTTATGCCTAGCATAAAGCAAAGCTAATGGAGGCTAAAAGTGACGAACTGCCTATGTCATTTGCCAATTACCATTTACCAATTACAGTTTCCGATTTGCTATTTAACATCTAACAGTACTTTAACTAGTATCATAAATTAACTGTTATACGTTTAAGCAACAGACAAATAAAAAAAAAATGTTACTTAAATCCCAACAAAACTTTCACCAAACACAAACATTTTGAGTTTCATTCGATTGTTACAACCAATTTCAACCAATTTGAATCAATTTGATTCAATAATCAACAGCAATCACTCTACTGCATCCTGCAGGATATGCGTAATGTCATCATACAGCATAATATATGCTTCAAGTGGTAATCAGCAGGCAGCAACAGCTATTGCCTTAGCTTTAACAATTCTCTGTTTGTGGCAGCCATTATTGAAGGAGTCTTTGTCTACGACTTGCTTGGGATTTACCAGAAGCTTATCCTGCACAATTTTCCAGCAAATCAAAATGAATGGCATTCAAAGGAATTTCTATGAATGCGGCAACAAAATGCATTTGACTTTAGCATATAAGTGAACATCAACTTCAAGGAATGAACTAATGAAATCTTTGGATTAACCTATAAAGTTATATATATGAAATAAAACAATCCTTTTGGTTTTAAATATGAAGCAAATGAATGCCTAATGAAGCGTTAAACATGTGGCAATTACATACGACAGCATGTAGCATTATCCTTTGCTTGCTCTGATTTAACTATTAACATTAAAATATACTAGAAGTTAACAGCTAACATCCAAAACCTCTTTCAACGAAAGCTAATTCAACCAATTCATTAATATCAAAATCACGTGCTGTCAATCTCAAATGAATTGCATAGAAAGGTATATGGAAATAAAGTAATTTTTTTTTTATTAATTTTAAATAGAAAATGTTATCGATGAGGTTTCTGTTGAATGAAAATGTTTCTTTGCATAGTCGTTAATCATATGATATAAATTGATTTTCCATGTGTTGCTGTTAATCAATCAAAATCCTTCAAAAATACTTAATTTACTTGCGGCTGTGTTGTAACAAATCTTATATTTAAATTCCTCTTACTTTTAATCTTTTTTTTTTGTTATTTTTACAGTAAATTTCATTTAAAGAGAAAAAAAAGAGAGTGGCAAATTTTACTTTGTCGTCTGTCAACACAGCACAACAAAAGAAAAAGGAAATGAAAATAAAACTGAAAAGAGAGAGTGAAAAGAGAATAATAAATATTACAAATATGAGTAGTTCTATACTATAAACTGAGCTGATTATATACAGATTTGCTACACACATGCTGTTGCTTATATTTTGTTTGTGCTACACAAAATTTCTATACCCTATATTCTTGTGAGCAAAGGAGTATATTACATAGAGAATAAATCAAATTAGAAAACTCTCCGTTAAGCGGCTTATATGTCGCTCTCTTAACTCAAGGATAAGCAGCTATGCAAGTTTCTCATAGTTTTCTTGGAACGCCCCAGAAGTAGGGCAACTTTGGGTAAAAATATTTAGTGCACATTTAAGCAAGCATATCTTGTAGTCAAGCATAGTTTATTTTTGCTACTTAAAGAGTGCTTGAAATCCTTTGAACTTTTTATGAATTTCATTTTGAGTGAACACTACAACTTTTTTGTTTTATTTTACTTTTGTTGGTTTTTTAACAATAGATTAAAGTGTTCCATGAATATACAATTTTTTTTAAATATTTAAAAGCTTGCTAGTAATTATAAACTTACATTGCACTTCATTTTAGTCAAGGATTTTTTTTGGTTTTTTTTTTGTTTTGCGGTTAACCAACTACCAAAAGCCAGCTTAAGCTAAGCCTTTATGAAATTGCGGCCATGTGAATTCATATTTCATGTAACTATTTTCTACACAAATGTCAGTATTGTTATATGTGGTGGTATTGGTAGTAGTAGTAGTAGTAGTATTGGGTTTGGGCTTTCGGTCATATTTTCATAGTCCATAAAGCCTGCAGATAGTTTCGATGAACCCAATTGATTTCTGTCGCCACGGCTAACAAATATCCTTGAGGTCAACTCTCTCTCATTGAGTATTTATTTATGTACGAATATTTATGAGTAGTGAAATGTTTGATTTGTATTGTGCTTGTGTCCTTTTCGCCTTTAGTTTAGTTTTGTTCTAGTATTAAATTTATGGCAAATTATTCAACTCTATGTATACAAACATTTGATATGGTTTTTCAACAGTATTTCGTTTAAGTTTAAATCCAGAAATTTATATGAAATATTAACAGAAATTTCAGTTTGATTGTTTATTAAAACATAATGTGAGCATTTATTTGAAATACACAGTTACCTGTTGGCTGAAAGAGTCCTTGCAACTTTGTTTTCAATTTCAGTCTTAGCATTAAATTTAATTTGAAAAAATATTTTAACCTTTATTTTTGGTTTCGTTTTTTAAATGAAATAAGATGGAAGTTGGCAGATGACGACTGAAGGCGGCATCAAATTTGTCGTTTTAGGGTCCGCCTCACAGTTTTGTTATTATTTTTATTTGTTCTCTTTTTTTTGACAACAAATTAAACGCAGTCCCGGTCACAGTTCAACAAACGAAAAGTGTTTGTTTTATAGCCGCTCACACCCCACACCCCACAACCCACAACACGCACACCACACAGTTGTATTCCAAGTATTTCGAGCTGAGACTGACAAGCAATTCAAGGACTGAGAGGAAGAAACAAAAGGGCAAATCGTGGAGCAGACAACTTAAGATTAGCTGCAACTTGGCTTTCAAGTGCGAGTCCAAAAATAGCTTCTACAATTGCAGTCGTACCATAACGACTCTTAGCCTTGACCAAGGACCCATGAACTATCCTGCCACAAGTCCACAATTCCAGCACTTCATTTTAGCCATCGAATCTAGTCAGCTTGATATTTCTTTTATGTTTTGTTTTTGTGTTTTTTTTTACTCCTACAAGCAAGAGCATTTCTCACTTTCTTCAACTCACAGTAATTATATTTTTCCGTTCGCCTTATAAGGATGCTACATGGTCTTTAAGGTTTCCAACAGTCACTGCAAAACTTGTTATTTCAATTAGAGCTTTCTCTTTTCATCATTTTAAACTACTTTTATACCCATTACATACTTGAATGGGTATATAGTTTGGTAGAATAAAAGATAGGGACATAATTACAGATACAGTTAGAGATACAGATACATACAGATACATACTATTACGTATACGCAATCCATATTAAGTACACGCATGTTAATCACAGGGTATCGCAGGCATCGTATCCTTAACACTTCTTCGCTTCCTTTCACCCAATGCGTAATAAATTCAATTTTACAGATAACCTCCAAACAAAACGTGTCCATTGTAATCCATTCAGGCTTAAATACCGCAACTGCTGTCGTCAGAGCAGTTGCTTTAATTCTAGTGCTTAGTGACACAGCTCTAAAAGGAAAGCATACGGCTTCCAGCTTTCAGCATTCAATTGAAATTTATTTAAAAAACTTCAAGAGGGAAATTCAGTGGATAGGACTTTACATTGAAGAGATGCAAAAAGGCAGGAAAAATTTTTTAAAATTTAAATTCGTGGAGAAATTATCAGCAGATGGATAAGTAACGGATGGATGCTGTTAGGCAGTTAATTAAACTGAATCTTTCTATATAGAAACTATGTTAACTATCTTAAAGTTGGTTTGTACATATTGAAGCTATGTTTTCTTTTCATGGTGATAACAAACATTGCAGTACACAACAGTTTTTGTGCTTCCGGCTAAGGGTATTAATTAACAATTTGACAACAGTTCTAACAGTTAATTAGTGCAAGCAAACTTTACTAATTAATACTTTGCGCTCTTCAATACAAGTAGCTCACACAAAGTGTCCTGCAACATAAGCAACAATAGCAACCAAAACAATAGTAACAACAACAATTACAACATAAGCAACAAGACCAAGAACAACAGCAGCAACAGCATCAATAAAAGCGAAGGAGCCAATTCTTTGAAATAGTTTTGCCAAGTAGCAAAAATCTTTAGAAATTTGATTTATTGAAGGTAATCAAAATTTATTAGCAAATATATTAAACTTTACTATTTATTTTATATACCCAATTATTAGGTTAAATTCAGCAAGGACTTTTCCAAGAACTATTTAATATTTAATTATCTTATTTATTAGTTAATATTTAAATAATTGTTTATTGATAAAATATAAAATATTCCAAATTAACGTTTTCAATTGGTGAGGCTAAAAGGAATTATATTTTATCAATTCAAACTTATAAGCTTATATATAAATATATACTATATATACTATGATTTACATTCATATATATATATATTATCTATATATAATTATGTACTTTAATGATAATCTAATTTATCAAGCAATGTTTATACAGTCAATGAGCATAAAATTACATCGAAACGCATCAATAAATGACATTAAAATTATATATTAAATTTGTTCAACTTCTGTTTTAGTGGTTTAGTAAAGCATTTTAATTATATTCAATTTATAAGAGATATATATATATGTATATATGTATATCTAGGTAACATGCACAAATAGGACACCACAAAATGACAAATGAGAAAATGTAAGTGAAATGTGTAAATTAATTTCCATTATTAATATGAAAATTTGCATATAACTGAAATAAATGTTGATAAAAATATATAAAATATAATATATATATATATTTATATATATATATGTATATGTGTAGATATTGAATGAATGACTAATATAAATTAAGACAAAGCATATAGATTTTAATTTGAATTCACGAAATGCTCAATATATTATATATATTATAAGCAAGAGTTCTTTAGAAAAGAGAAAATCAATCCTAAGATATAACCTCAGATATTACATGGTATATAAGTATATGATATATAATATAGTATAGGATAAAAAATGCATAAAGAGTTAGTTGCAAGGATAATAGTAATTGTTTTATATAAAAATGAATTGAAAAAGTGAACGAAAAACAAAGGTTTATAAAAGGATATTTTAGCCAAAGGATATGGGTTAAGTGAGGTGGCAATGTTGAATGTGCCCTATTAACATATAAATTAATATTGTTGAATTGAAATTGGATTATTGTCCACAATTTGCAGCCCCGAAGGATAGTTGCATTTGGAATTGTGCATAAATTAAAATTGTATACAAAAAAAGGACGTGGAATTGTAATAACAAGGAATTGCAGCCAAGCCTTAATGTATTTGAGTTATTTGCTGGAAGCAAAACGCAAAAAGAAAGAGAGCGAGAGAGAAGAATAGAAAAAGGTTAATATGTTATTAAGAGCAAACAGGGACATAGCTTGTTAGTAGCGACATGTGTCTGCATTTCGCAGGACATGTGCCGAACATCCGTTTTACAAATCACATGAACAAAGAGCACCGAACACCAAACACCAAACCCCTAACCCAACACCCCCCATCCCCTTACCATGAACACACGAAAGGAATTCACAGTTCCAGCTGTTCGCATGCCGCGCCGCTTGACTCTTAACGTGGGTGCCACTTGCAGGATTCGAATGAGTCGATTTGAACAATGTCCTTTTTTAGCTTTAGTTGTCGTCTCTTGTCTCTCATTGTTAGAGTCGTGCGTTGGGCACGTATCTCATGGTCTGTTAGAGCAGGACGAGTTAATGGTAAGCGGGGATACGCTACTTTAACATTTCGATTTGGTTTTCTTGACTTGTAATCCTTAAGCAACATTTACTTGACGCTGCATGTTGCCAGACTTTCTGCCTTATGCCTTGTGTCCTGTGCCTTGTGTGTTGTGCCTTGTGTCCATTATTCGCATGGATACAGCAGGACGCTAATTGAAATGATTTGAATGCCCATTGAAGCTTATTGCTGCTTACAGCTGTTGTCTGTATGTTTATTTGTCAAGTGAAGCGGCAGCTGCCCAGACGAAGATGTCTGTCAAAGGAGCTGCTTGCTGCTTATATGAATCTAATAGAAGAAAGTGAGAGAGAGAGAGAGAGAAAACTTTTCGCAAGTATCAAATTAGCGGCAAATCTTATTACATTACTGTCTGGCAATCAACAAGGACAATGCTTATTCTTAAAGTAATATCCTTGCTACTGTCATCAGTTGAACTTTAAAGCGAATATTACCATATGTCAGGTGACCTTTCATCGGCAGTCAACTCCAGTTCCTTTCGGCCACAAATCAAGTGCAGGCAAAAAGCGTACGAGCTGCCACATAAATAGCACGCCCACATTTAAGGCAACGCATAAATCATGGTTAATAAAAAAGAAGTTCAAGAAGCGCCAAAACCAAAGCGCCTAACAGTATACTACACTTTCAACGCATTATGCAATATTTATCGAAACGCTTGCCAGTGCTGAATGAAAACAGAAACAGAGTGCTGCAAGTAAAATTTAAAATGAAAACGAAAACGAAAACAAAAATAAAAATGTAAATGTAAATGAAAATGAAAGAAAAATAATACAAAAAAAAATAAAATAAAAATATTGTCAATATAAACAAAAAATCAATTGGAGAAATACAAACGCAAATTTCAAATTGATTTATGCACCACAAATTTTCCTACGATATTTCGTCGTTTTTCTCACAGCATTCTCCAGAAAATTTTCCAATTTATTTACGATTTTCTTAAATTAAGTAAAACAATAGACAATTTGCATGGATTTACTTAATAAAATAACCTGTCAATCACTTGAAATATATTTTTCATATATTCTATTAAACTACGTTTAAAGTCTTTAAATAAAGTTTATAACAAAATAATAATTTTTATTTCCGCTGAAAGAATATGCTCATCTTCATTTAAACAGAACTCAGAGCTTTATGCTTAAGCTTGGCTTAAAAAATATTAAATCTGTTAGCATTAACTGTGAGCTTTATATGAACGTATCCTTTGGCCGTCGCACAAGGAGTAATTATATAATTTGCTGCACAACAATTGTAATTCCAGGTGAGTTGCTGCGAACTTGGCAGACACTGTAAATGATTAAATTGCGCTTCCTTGTTTCAGCCCAGACAATAAAACCCTTGTGTCGGCAGAAGTTTCATACACACACACACACACAAGAGACATAACGGCCCACGCATCATTTAAACAGTTTGCAGCAAGTGCAACAGCTAAAAAACTTGCAAGTTTGCTATAATAACTGCGAATTGAAGAAAATTTGTGCATAGGCAAAAGGTGGAAAGGGAAAGCAATACTAGCTGTATCTGAATTTTCATTTCCGTGCGGGAAATTGAAAAATTGTGTGTCTGTTCTACACATATACTTTTCTTTTTCAGTTAATTTATTGCAACTACTGGCGAATTTCAAAAGGAAAATTCAACTTACTGTGGCTTTCTCAATAGTTCCATGTCATTTAGTTCGTACAAAACGGTGCGAGGGTTGCTCAACAAATATGTAATGGCTATATAAAACAATGTACAACAAATTCTTGCAACTTCACAGTAAGTGTGTAAAGTGTTAATGGTATCCTTATCTGTATCCTTGTATTGTATTCTAGCCAAAGGTCACTTGGCAAATAGAAATCATTTGAGTTCACATCTTATTTATAGGAATTTAACCTTTTTCAATGTCCTTGACTATATTATGTTTCTATGCAACAAATTGTTTTATTTTCAACTTGTTATTCGTTTGTAATCTGACTCTTTTTGTTACCAAAGTCAACATGCAGCCAGCCCCAAGTTGTCAACGGAATTTGTTATCGCTTTTATTGAAAGGCTTTGACTATACTACTAGGCTCTTGCCTGTTGCATCATCTTCAGTTGGTAGCAGTAAACGTTTTACTCAGAACTTGCCTCTTCAACATTGCCAGAGCAGCTGTAACTGACCTTATCTCTGCTCCTTGTACAGGAAGTGCTCCTCCTCGTGGAGCAACTCATCCGAAAAGCAGCACCTGTTGACACTTATTGCGCTTCGTTTAATCTTTAGGTATATTTTATTTTGGATACTCTTATGATATGTAGATATATATGATACTGATACATTACACCATTAAGTTGCAATTGAAGAAAGTCCACTTACTTTTCTTTTGTTACTCTTTTCTTTTAGGGTATATTAACTTTATCAGTTTGGTAAATAGCCTTGTCCTGTCCATTCGCTCACATTTGCATAAATTTGTGTTAATTAAAAAAGTTTATTGGCCAAAAATTTTTGCGTAGGCATCGATGTTTTTCAGTTCAAACAGAGAGAGAATGCCAGAGAAAGAAAACGAAATAAATAAAATAAAAATAAAGTGAAAATGATTCGAACATCAGACTGCTTAAAATGCGCTGTTGATTAATTGGGTAATTGAGCCAAAAAAAGAGAGGAAAAAAAGAATAAAAGCAAAAGTAGAACAAAATTGGCTGAAACGCAATGAGTTGGCTAGCGAAATGGCTAATATGGCTTAAACGCAGTTGCCCAATACTTGAGCAGCAGCACATTAAAGTCTATAGACTTAAGTCCTTGGCTACAATTTCAGCTTTAGCACGTGCTCACAATTGTGCCATAAGCCTCAGCTGCGGACTCACGAGCCTGTGGTTTAATGTTACAACTGGTCCAATAATAATAATAAAATCAAGCAACACCCGACTAGTGTATACCCTTACCAAGTTTAATCGATATACCAATATTATAATTTGCCCCTTTTAAGCTGTTACCTTCTACAGGGTATAAAGGAATCAACAAGTTGTTCTGCAGAGTTGCCATAATTTGATGATTTCATTAAATAAATTGGCAGTGGTGTTGCGTACATGCCATTACCTTGGCTTTGACATTGGCCCAATCAAAGCCACTGCCAGAAATAATTAAAATGATTTCAAACGGTAACAGCCTGAGGCAAGTTTCTGAACTCTCTGGATACAGAAGTTGAGCCTTGGAGTGATCTCTTGGAGCATTTTAAAAAATGCTGAATCAGTTGGAGGATACTCTCTTAATACTCTCTTAATGTTCTCTCTAATCAACGGTTATGATAATGACAATGAAGTAGCTTAAGTGAAAAGCAGCTGCATGCACCTTTAGCCGTGGAAAACACCAAAAAGTAAGGACTTTTGACACTAAATTTATACCAGTTATTTCGTGTGTATGTGTGTGTGTGTGCTAGTGTGTGTATGTGCATGTGTTAGCTTTCCGCCACATGTGCTAATAGCCAGTTTGTCTTGGCTCATTGCTGCTTCTTGGCCACAAAACAAACAGCAACTACCAAGTCAACGTTCACATTCCAACAAAGTGAGTTCTGTGCAAAATTTACTGCAATGTCAAAGTTCTTAGCAAAATTGCGGCCATAAAGTTGGCAAGTCGTGTCAGCAGAAGGCAAATTAGCGAGTTGGAAAATACGAGGAAAATTAAGCAGAGCCAGTAAGAGAAAACACGTTTCACAAATGTAATTAAGCGTATTAGTTAGTTGATGCATAATTAACAATGACCCAACTGCGGCATTATCAAATGCAAATCCCTTTGCTTATTTAGGACTACTTTTTAACTGGACTTTTTGGATGTACACGTGGCTAAGATCAATAATATAAATAAACTTTGCAGAAATTGCTAATACATTCAATTCAATTTTTATAGAATTTGACATTCATTTGGCCAAATTTTAATACAGTATACCCAAAATGGCCAGAAGCAATGCGCAATCGATGAAAGTATTATTACTAGGGGAATGAGTAAAAGCATTAAGGATTTCTAGCCCAAAGCAGTAACTAGCCTTAAAGGCAGTAAGATGATATTTGATAAGAAATCAACGTATAATGCTGATAAATTAACTGAATAATAAATTGTCCAAATAATATTACAAAACTTGAATCAAAATTAAAGTTAAAAATTTATCCTATTCCATTTACCAACAGTTTCATTTATGAAATGCATAGAAAATGGTCAACACTGTGCTATTAACTGATTTCTTATAAGCAATCTGATCAAGTGTTAAACAAGCCATATTTAACCTCTTCAGCTTTCTTTATTCGCTTTATTTGGTCTATCTTTTATAGAGTTAGTTAATCCTTAACTTTATATGCTCTCTCTTGCAACATTCTCGGGGGATTGTAATGCGTACTAGGAGTTGGCCCAATAAGTCGATACAGCTGCCAATACAATAACTGACAATTGTAGCTGGAATAATAAATTCTATTGAAAACATTCCAAACTCTTGGCACGTGTTGTTGCCATACATTTGCCACTTGCCACTTGCTATTTGCCACTTGCCACTTGCCACTTGCCACTTGCTATTTGCCACTTGCTAGTTGCTTCTATTTATTTTTGCTGGTGGTGTCCCAATCACATGACGACACATTGAAGCTGATAGCGGGGCATCTTTATGTGATTTGGCCAAGTGCTAAATATGGTAAAAGAATTTCTAACAAATAATAAAAAGAAAAAAAGAAACATGACCAAAAAGATTTTAATGCAATTTGCTGCAAATGCAATCAATATTATTGAATGTATTTCATATTTGGCAACGCATCGTTATTCTATCACTGTGCCTACAGATTAGAATATTATACTCTAGTGCCAACGAGTGTATGAGTTGAGTGGGTAAGAGATTGTTAGCCATTAAGTTAAAATTTTATATAAGCCCTTACGTAGGTGTGAAACAAGGAGAGAAGCGAAGCACTTAATGTAAACGAGTTGCCCTACCGTTAAGCGCTTGCAACATTTTGTTGGTAAGCTGCGGCTCTGGTTACCAAAAAATTGTCAGAGGAAAATTGTGTTGGCACTCATCGTAATCGCAAATAACTGGAAAATATCACTCAAGGCTGTCGCAGCTGAATTGGAAAGCCGTAAACATTTGGGCGTTGCTGCCGTCGAGGGCGTCTAAGGGCAACGTGGGCGTTGATAGAATTGAGGGCGTCAAATGTTGCGTATACGCAATGTAATAAATATCAATGGTTTTAGGTTTATCACTTGCTCAAAAATGTAGATTTTGCTGCTGTAGTAATCACATTTTGGTTTCATCGATGCGTTTAATGAATTCTTAACAAATCATTTTCTACAATAACAGCAAATTATTAGAATTATCAACTTCAATTTGTATCTCATTTTTGTAGCACAATGCTAACAATTTGCCTTTCAAAGAATTCCCTAATTGTTTGGCCGGAAGCAAAGACATCAAGATATAAGACAGTTTAACAAAAATGTACATTGGCAGCAACCAAATGGTAACAGAGATTGTTGCAATACTTTTGGGGCACATCCGTTAACAGTTACACTGACAAAACTTAATTTCTTCCGCGTGCTGCGCAATTTCTGTGTCAAATTTAATTAACAAAAAGTAAGCAAAAATTTAACTTAACTTTTACACATGGCGCCAAGAATATTGAGTTATAAGCACGGAAAAACTGAAAAGCTGAAAAAAACAAAACTGAAACTTGACCAAATGCTAACAGCAGTTAAGGAAAAATAATTTAAAAACAGCTGGGGATCTTCGTCCTTTTACTTCCTTTCCATGTCATTCTCAGCTCATTTCAAACACATGCCAGCTGTGGTTTTGCTGCCATTTATAAAAGTCGCTTTCTTGTTTGATATATGTTTTATCCTTTGACTTGTTTAAGTCTATATATAAATACTTTTGGCATATCTTGAAACTTTATATACAAATTGCATAACTTTTTTTTTGTTTGTGTTTTCGTTTTGTTTTTCATTTGCACAAATTTTGCTGCTGCTTTAAATAATTCTCACTTGTTCTTTTCACATCCTTTTTTAATCAAAGGAAAAAAAATATATAGAAATAATATACATATATATTTTCTTTTGGTGTGCATTTGTTTGCTTTAAATAAAAGTCTTTAAATGTGATACTTTAGCTAAGCAGACAATGTGGCATTTTGCTTAAATTTATACGCATTTGCTGCTGAAATTGAGAACCCTTTTTAAGCTTAAGCACTTCAGGCCACAAATCCAATAAATAAACACTTCGCTGTTAGCAGCTAACTCAAAAACCTTTTAGCCGAAAAGACTTTAAAGCGACGACGTGGTTCTTAAACATATATACATATATTACGCATACGTCGTGTTGCGCGACAACTAATACACATATGCACGTACCTATATATATATACATGTATGCAGGCACATCTCTGTCTTTATATGCCATATATGATAGCTGTAGAGGCGACACAATAACGATAAAAAATTGAAAATATATGAGGACAATCAGCTGTCAAGCGACCATAACAAAAACGATCCTTAAAAAAATATGCAAGTACTGTGTTCAGTATGTATGTATGTTTGTGTGTGTAAGTGTACGTGTATTGGTGTGCTTTTTAGAGCATCGTTTGCTTGGTCATTGTACTCGCTGTTAACGAAATATTGAGCCTTTTGGGCACTAATATGCCGTTATTATCATTGATGAAAGGTCAGCCGGGTGAATCCAGTTTATAAAGCCCGCGTCCATTTTTCGGCCTACATGTGAGCATAAATTATGGCTATATTTATATTTTCTTTTTTTCTTCTTCTTTGTTGTATGATGATGCTATTGTCAAGTGTTTGTATGTGCATATGTTTGTGTGTGTGTGTGTGTGTGTTTGGGTTTATGTGTGCTGCATGCGTAACGGGCATAAACATTTTTGCATTGGGCGTATGTGTGCAACGAATAGCTCCAACAAAAACATTAAATTGGCCACAGCAACGTCGTCATTAACTTGGTCAGTCAACCAACGCATATTGTTACCGAAATGTCTGTGACAGCATATATTCTGCATCCGAGTAACCCAATCAGAACGGAGCAGCACCACGTGCCTCATCTCAAAGCTCAATTTATTACCGTTGCATAAATAAATGTACAAGCTGCTCTTTGCTTTTAGTTTTGCCACTTTTCTTCTCTTTTCTCTTTATATCTGTTCCTTTTTTTTTTTTGGATGTTATGCAAGGACATACAAACTGAGTTCCGTTCCTGGCTAGCTCCCCCGTGAAAAGTGGATCCCTTATTGTTGTCCTTGTACTGAAATTGGTGCACGTTTCCGTTCACGTTTACACACGCTTTAAGCATACTTTTTGATTACATACAGATAACTGTAGAAGCTGAAAAAGAAATGGAGAGTCGATTTAACTTTCAAAATAACCAGTTGGCGTTCCAATGAACAGAGTACTGAGATATCATATGGCTTAATTAATTAAGACATTGCATTAGATTCACATGGTCTGGTTGCTACTCCAGTTGCTCCTCAGCTCAATATGGTTAATGGATTGAGGAAAATCCAATTGCGAAATGTCATCAGTTGAAACTGTTGCAAAGTTTTAATCGCATGTGAAAATGGAGGAAGGACAAAAAAGAAAATTATATATATACATATATATATATATATATGAAAGGATATAGGATACGCGCATTGTTATAAGGGTCCTTTAACTATTGAAAAATGCTGATGCTTTGCATGCTTGAAATTAACGCTTTGATCAACCCAGACAAAACGTCATTAACTTGTGGGCGTTTTGGTAAAAGGAGCAAAGCAGAAAAAAAAAAATAAAATTTGTAATATTTTTATCCTTTTGATGGTCGTTTAAGTTGTGGGACCACAGGGTTCACAGGATATTGGAGCTGCGGCATAGAATTCAACCAAGGCGCTGTAAAGTCATGACCAGACATGAATTCATCATTATTTGGCCATCAATGTAGCCAGCTGGCATGACGTCAAAAGATGTTAAGACGAGGACCATAGCGCAATTAGTTGGACCGAGAATATAACAAACAGCAGATGTTATTGGCACTTGCTACATGCAATGCCAGACAATGACAACGAATATGACTGAAAAAAGAATATAATAAGTGGTAAATGGTAATTGGTAAGGGTTATAAAGGAAAGAGTTATAAATTATATACATTAAATAGATACTACAAGATGTTAAAGTATATTACAATGGCTTTAATAAATTCAGTACAATTTCAGTGTCTACTTAGACTTTGACGCCAATCTCTCCAGGATTGAATATCTTAACATTGCGATCATTGACCTTGTAAAGGACCTCTTTGCGTGTCTCATCGCAAGTATAGTTGCCCTCATCGAGCACACGCTCAATCAGTAACTTGCCATCAACTTCACGGAAGACGCCGCTCTTAAGACGCAACACCTGGATGCGGACATGACCCAGTTTGGCCACATTGTTATCCGTTAACTGGTGTATATCGCTGTTACTTAATTTTGTGATGACTGTCAGATTTTCATGTTCCTTGGCAAGATCGGCGAGGGCCTGGCAGAATTGCTGCACCTGCACCTTGCTGGCGCCCAAATTAAATAAAATTGATAGATTATCAATCAAGATGGTGTAGCTGCTGCGATTTGCATAGTTGTTGGCCAACTGAACGCGTATATCCTCCACAAGTTGTTCAGTTAGTGTCAGACCATCTGCTGAACGTAACCATTTACACGTGAATCCCTGTCGTCCTATATCGCTCAGCACATCGATAACATTAAGCGTTTTTCCCAAAAAGATATTCGAGTTGTAGCCAAGTCGCATGCCAGCATTGAAATAATGCTGGTAATGATGCTGCAAACAGACAAGCAGCGTACCGGCATTAGAAATACGCAAACGTTGTCCCAGGATGCAGCTAATCAGAAAGCTGCCATCTACATTCGATTCCTCACTGATGTGCACAAAGCTGGGTAACTTCTGTTCATTCAGTCCACAGGCAAGCAGAACTGAAGCGGCCATAATGTTGACAAATCGTGCAAATATTGAGCTGAAATGCAAGCACAAAAGAATAACTGAACTGAATACGTTTGGTAAATTTATTAATGCCATAAAATGTGGATTCAATTAATTAGAAAGCAACGCAATATTTGGCTACACTGACAAGCTTCGGGTCACGTGCTGTTGCCCCAAGTTCAGGACTCAGGGCACTTAAGTTGACCGGCGGTATAGACTTTTCTTTTTCGTGTTCTTTTTTTTTACTATGTCAGACTTTCTCTAAATTTATTTACTTAAATGGCATGCAGCGACGCGCTGGCTTACTAAACATTTTCATTTTGTCACTTCATCATTGCTGTCAGTGCCACACGTGGCCAATAACCCAATGACCCAACACCCTGCACACTTCACGGCTCATGCAATCAATGAAAATGATGTACTCTAAATAATTTATTAACTGTTGAAAAAATACTCATAACTTACCAAAATACAAAAAAAAATTAAAAAAAAAAAAAAAAAAATCTTGTTGGCCCATGGGGGGATCGAACCCGCGACCTTCGCGTTATTAGCACGACGCTCTAACCAGCTGAGCTAATGGGCCATTGTACGTGGCATTGCCAAATGCCATCTTGTATTTCATATCCTAAGGCATAGTCACATCGTTACAAGAGCTTTTTGCTAAAGCTTTTGCTATTTGAAATGTTTTAATTTAATTGGTAAACAAAATAGATGTATAGGCCAAAGGTACAAACACGTGTTTCACTCAATTTTTAAGCAAGAAAATAAGAAAATTACGATCAACAAGTTCAATGAAAATATTTGCATAGTTAATTATCTATTTAGCATTGATCTTTTTTTTATCACAGCAACAGCAACAGTTCTAACAAAATCGAACAACCTGTTAGGACTGTCCAGTTTTATGTGTTTTTTTTTGGCGCATAACAATTACAATAATGCTCTAATTGAACCTTGAGTCTAAATGTGAATTGCAACCAAATATGAGCATTTCAACAAGCAAATGTTTAAACTGCGTGCAATATAATTAAAATTTATGGCGTCAATGGGAATTAAATTCAAATGGACTCATTGTAAAAATACAAATGATGATCAATAATATCCGGCATTTGTATTTGGCGACCACATGTCCAATTTTTTTTTAATTACATAAAGGGCAATTCAAATACACATATCATTTTAATAAGCGTAACACAGTTAGTCGACTACAAAATGCTCTGTGCCATTAGGTGATACAAGAAGCGATTTATCAGAAAATTTTAATTACAAAAATTTATATATATCATATAAACATATTGATAGTTGTGGTATATATACACTTTAAAGTCAGTATAAAATACGAGGTATAACAGAAGATATGAAGTGTAGAAGCGATAATGAGCTCTCTAAAAAGATATGTAACCTGTTAACAAACACACATAGACTTATGTGTATATGTATGCTTATTTGCATGACTGACAGTCTGAACATAAATATTAAAAGAAATCATGAGTTTTGAAGTATTCTCGTTGGATAACATGGGCAAGAGTGCACAATCATTACTTTTCATTGCACATTTGCAGCAAAAATACAAATAAAAGTAAATAATGTTTTAGCGCAGTTGATGATTACAATAAAATATAAATCTCACTACTTAATTTGCTCTTCTCTCGTTTTCTAGCTTGCGCTCTGTAATTTATAGTATACAGTTACCGGGAGTGTCTGAGTATTAACTAATATAAGCTGAGTCCAACACATTTATAAACCGTGCCCAGTTTGACCGCGCTGTCACATTAGACGGTGATAAAACAAAAATCCCAAGCCAAACATTTTCTACACTTGTAAACGCACGCAGCTCTTGAGAGGGAGAGAGAGAGAGAGAGAGTAACTATTGACCGGCTAAAGCTGGACGAAGCTTCGTTGATATTCGTTTGCTTGTTCACACTGTTCGTTCCGTCGATCAGTACGATTTTAGTGCTCGAGCAACGACGTCGTTGCGCTTGCATCCAGCAGAAAGAAATAAAGAGTGTAAGAAAATAAGGGATAGACCATTTTAACAATTTAACAGACCAGTTTTCGTTGATATTTGTGGTACCCGTAATGACGCGCTGAAGTTGTTGCTCTCCCGTGTGTCTTAATAATAGTGGTGCGTGGTAGTGCCTGTGTGCATGTGTCTGATTGTATCTTTGAATTTGTAGCAGCGTGTGTATAAGTGTTGCCAAAATTATAGAACTTAATAAGCATTTTATAGCGGTACCGGAAAGCGATTTTTTTTCAAGGTAAAGTTCCAATCAGCTGCGTGCTTTGGGGTCATCTTCGCAAATTGCAAAGTCAACAAATTGCGGCATTTTACATTGGTTTTCAGTAGACAAATGCAATGGTGTTCGCACTCACATATATATATGAAAGTTAATTAAGCTTTTTTTAAAAGCTATTTGAAGCATTTGAAGAGACAAAACACGACTTTCTATTATTTAGAGACATGTGAAAAATCATGGAATCATCACGCGACGTTTCGTGATATTGGGGTGTAAAAAATATGACCGCGCGTCTATCAGCTGTTCCAATAGAAACTGTATATATACTTATATATTATGTTTATATGTTTAAGTTTGTAGCCTACATATGCACACATACACTACCATTTATACGCACATAAATTCTAAAGGCGCGACTGGTTTAATACTTTAAACATTTTTGATGTATATATATATGCAACTTTTATAAACGGATCATGTGATATTTGTGCTTTATAGATACACTTTTTAATTACTCGACTTTGAGCATTAGAAATGAATTTTTATAAACCAATAAAAATACAAGGCAAACTAACGCATTTAAAATGAGCTACCAACGTTGAATATAACTTCTAGTTTATTGAACCTACACCAATAGAGTACAAAACAAACAAACAAATCAATCAAAAAGTTCTTTATCAATCTAAAAGTTTATTATCGTCAACTGTTCTTTTTTCTCTAAACCAATTGTTAAGCTTTTATAAAAATAGATGCACTTTGTTCTTATGTGAATGTCCTTAAAAGTTAACCTTTAATTTCAAGGGCAATCAAAGATAAATTACCAAAAATAAGTTTAACAAACAAGAAGCCGTTGTTATTTTGGCAACAAAAACAATGAAGTGACAAATTTATTGAGCATTTACTGCACGTGGCATGGATCATATTAAATGTGATAATAAATACAAAAACATACCCAAAGCAAACATATGGCTAACTATATACGTATATAGGCTATACGCCGCGATTTTGATTCGAATAAAAATGTCTCTTATCAGTGGCCAACAAATTTTATGTCGATAAGCTCAGCAACACATTGGGTCACATACATATATGACTAACGCCATAATGAACGTTACTTAATAAATACTCTTAGCGATTAATTCGTTTTTTCTAAGCTAAAATGTATTAATTTTATATACGAACTTGCAATACCCTCTCACCACTTTCAGTAGTAATAAGTAAGAATTCTGTAGTCGAGTGCCCCCAACTACGACAACCCCTTTGCCTACATAAACAGACATACACACACATACACACAGTTCTACACGCCTTTTAGCCACTTTCGCTCTATAGCGCAATACTTAATGTTCGTCCCGATCAAGACTATATGCTTTATGGGGTCTCAGATGATTATTTGTGCCTGTTACATACTTTTCGATTCTGTTAGGTGATCTTAGCCTCATTTACAGGGTATCTAATATCTCAACTTAAATGTATTTGCTGTTCCAAATTAAAATGTACGTTTAGAAAAGAGGAATGTAATTGTTTATAGAACACGAACAAAACAAATTAACAAAATGAAATTAAACAGCTGTATGTAGCCCATAAAAGAAAAAAATTAAAGAAATGAATATAAAAATAAAAAACATAAAACAAACATAACCTCAATATACCTAAAACGATTTGTTTACCCCAAATATATTAAATGAAAAAACTTTAGACAGAATTGCCGTAAATTTTGCTTTCTTTTTAACGATTCACTTTGTTTTAAACTTTGATTTAATTATAGACTTAATCAATATCTGATAAGATATTTTTTCTGGGAATATTATTTATCGTTTATCTTGCAGACGAATAACTCTCCGGTAATTTAGTAGCTGGAACTTAAGCGAAAGGTTCAGTTTTAAATGTTAAAGTCCAAACTAAATTTATCGTTTACAAATAAATGACAATTAATTATAAAGCACATTTAAATAAACTATTTATAACAATTTTGAGACCTTGATGTCTACCATAATAAAATGAAAATTTGAATATTATTCTTTTAAAACAAGTCCAGTGGACTAATGCGAGCATACTAACAAAATGTAGGGATCTTGATGGTGCGTTTAGGGTTAGATTTTTGTAACCTTGGGAAGGTACTTGCAGCAATAATGCTAATGTAATAAGTTTAAATTTCATAGACATTTCAAAACAGTGTTGGAAAACGTCAAATGCTTAAATGCGCGCGCACTTCTACTAGCTATGACTACGATAATGTCACTTTACAGCTGTTTTCATTAATATCTATTAGTTATATAAGTTCCTTTAAGAGATGTCCGCCCAAAGCGTGACATAATAGTTAGAGTACAACAAAAATTCAAAATGCTACCTCAACATTAAGTTAAAGATAACAAAATTATAATTGCTAAGAAAGGTTTTGTAATTAAATAAAAATAAATAAATAAATAAATTAAAACTTTTCTTTTAACAGTCCTTCCTAGCTTTACAAAATGTCCACCGAGAAACAGGCACGTTGGTACTTTGGCGGCATTGCAAGTGTTGGTGCTGCTTGCGCAACACATCCTCTGGATCTGCTCAAGGTTACGCTGCAAACACAACAGGGTAACTTATCAGTCGTGAGGCTAGTGCCCAAAATAATAAGGGAACAAGGTGTCCTGGCGTTTTACAATGGACTTTCTGCCTCAATACTGCGCCAGATGACATATTCAACGACGCGTTTTGGCGCTTATGAAGTGGGCAAAGATTATATCAACACCAACACATTCTCCGGCAAGATTGCTTTGGCAGGTCTTTCCGGTTTCATTGGTGGAATCATTGGTACCCCCGCCGATATGATAAATGTTCGAATGCAAAACGATGTAAAGTTGCCTCCAGAGAAACGCAGAAAGTAAGTCAATGAAACTGATAGAAAAAATTGCATTTATATGCATTTCATATCATATTTATTCTATAGTTACAAACATGGAATCGACGGACTCATAAAGGTGTATCGTCATGAAGGGTTCAGGAATCTCTTCACTGGAGCCTCAACAGCAACACTGCGTGGTATTTTTATGACCATTGGACAGATAGCGTTTTACGATCAAATTAAGACATATCTGCTAACAACACCTTACTTTACTGACAACTTGGTAACGCACTTTAGCGCTTCCCTTGCTGCTGGTGCAATTGCCACGACACTTACACAGCCTATGGATGTGCTAAAGACACGTTCCATGAATGCCAGACCTGGTGAATACTCTGGTCTATGGGCTATTGTGAAACATACGGCAAAGTTGGGACCACTTGGTTTCTTTAAGGGCTATGTTCCAGCATTTGTGCGCCTGGGGCCACAAACGATTCTAACATTTGTGTTTTTGGAGCAGCTGCGCTTAAATTTTGGGTACAAAAAGATCAGTGAAAACCATTCTAAATCCTAACATTCCAAGTGAAAAATAAGCTACTGAACGGTGTGAACAATACTACATGTTAAGACTTTAGCTAATGTTATTTATAACTGAGAATGCTTTTATTGTTGTACATATTTAGATACATTCGATTACATGTGTGTTTGTAACTAGGTAATTCTTGGTATAACCAGAATTGCGCTTATTATGTGTATATTACCTAAATTTATTAAATACATTCATGCGTGCAAGTTAAAAATTATATTTCTTATTTAAAAACTATATTGCCAAATGATTCCTATAATATAATTTAGGTATTTACTTTAAATATTAATGTTAAATTATAAAAACCCAATTAAAATTGGCGCTTTGTTTACAGGGTGTATGAATGTGTTTCCATAAAACACATCATATTGCAAATGGCTGCTTTAACTGTTATGTTAAACTCAAAACTAAATAATATAAAAAAAAACACCTGTAGAACTTGGTCAATGTCAATGCTAAAAAAATATGTATAGAATGCGGCTTTTTTTTGAACTTGAGACGCGTGCAAAATTAAAAAATGAATTTGGCGTCATTACTGTGCACGCTTGCTGCGTTAGCTACGCTCAATATAAGTTATACAAAAATAACTAACTGAGAAATATTTATATATTGCACTTACCAAAAATTTTTTTAAAAGTTTCTCAGCTTTTTGTATTTTAACTTCTAATTATACAAATTAAATTATTAACTTTATAATTTACACAAAACAGTAAATGTACTCCAATCCCTCACTTATTCAGTGCGGCTGATTAGAACAGCTGTTTTGCTAGTGATGCCACCCTACTTGTGTAGAGTATTGGTAGCTTTTGTTATTAGAGGTGTGGTAGCACTGGTAATTTAACTCTTACTTCAGTAGTGCTGCCACAAAATTGAAATTGAAGACTATAAGATTCTGGTATTACCGATGTGGCATCACTGACAGTGATAGATTGTAATAAATGGTATGTTACGCGGTAAATTAAAAAAAAAAACTAATGAAACTAAATTTACAAAGAGACAAATTTACATTTATTATATATACTAACCAAACAGAACCGAATAAAAGCTGAAAGTTTCTGAACTTTAATTATCGAAAATATATAAATTATGCGTCATTTTTTAAATGTCTCACCTCTATTTAAAAAATTCAAATAATTCGAAGATATGAATATTTAGATTTTCAATATTTTGGGACAGAATTCCGGTATAGAATAGCCACAAGTTGCAGGGCCACATGATCAATGAGAACGAGTGTCGCTGGTATTTTGGGGCCTTGGCCAACGCGGGTGCAGTATGCATAACACACCCTTTGGAACTAATCAAAGTTTCTAAGCAAACACATGATGGAAAATTACCTATAACCCGTTTTATCTTGACACTAGTACGTTTAAATGGAGTTCTCATATTATACCAGGGTATTTCCAGTTCCATTCTGCGACAATTCACCTATTCCACGACACGGTTCGCAGCTTACGAAATTGGAAGTATATTTGTAGATGGCCAAAAATTCTCAGACACTACTATGCTTGCAGCCCTCTCCGGTCTGTTGGGTGGAATTGCCGGTACACCCGGTGATGTGATTAATGTGCGCATGCAGCACGATGTAAAACTGCCCCCAGATAAGCGCCGGTGAGTTCATCTCAAGATAATAATGAAAATTATAAATTAATTAAAAAGCTGCGCCATTATTACCAAAATATTAAAACAGGTACAAAAACGGGTTGCGTGATTTGTTCGCTTTATTTCGTCGCGAAGGATTTTCAGGTATTTTTACAGGTATAGGTCCAGCAATGGCGCGCGCTACGTGTTTGAATATGAGTCAGCTTGTCTTTTATGATCATATCAAAGATTTTATGCTAAATTCCCCATACTTTGATGACGATATGGTTACTCACCACACGGCTGCACTGGCAGCTGGGACCATTGCTACAACAATATCACAACCTTTTGACGTCCTGAAATCACGTCAAATGTGTGCTATGCCTGGACAGTATAAAAGTTTGTGGCAAACTATAATTCATACAGCTAAGCTTGGTCCACTTGGCTTTTTTAAGGGTTACCTTCCAGCAATTGTGCGTGTTGTGCCACAAACAATGTTTTCATTTTTATTTTTGGACATACTACGGACAAACTACGGTTATGTAAAGCCCGAGTAGCCAGTACCAGACTACATACGTTAAGAAAAAGTAAACATTCCAAATTGAGTATAATTCAACCCGTGATTGCTAAATAGACAAGTTAAATTGGAATTTTAAAACCCAAAAATTTTTATATTCAAACAATGGGATCTGTTTGTTTTCCTTTTATACTTTTTATAACATTTTTATATTTTTCTGAAACATATAAATTAAAAATGAGTATTAAATAAAGCCCTGTACAGTTTCAATCGGAACAATGATTATTTCATTTTTTCTTCGTGTTGTAAAACATGTCTAATTATCGCTAAGCCGCGAAGATTAAATCAACTGACGTGACGTTATGTGCAATAACCACATGCAATCGCCAACTGCCACAGCTATATAAGTTGACAGTTCCTTCGAATTGCCAATTAATTTTCAGTTGAAATGAACGTGTCCATACAAAATTGTGGCCTAATATTGTGCCTTTTATTTTTTGTCGGTTGTGTTCACGTTATAGGTGACTCTCAACGTACCTTAAAGCTGCTTAGCTTGGAGAAAATTAAAGAACAGGATAATGAATTAAAAAGCGAAGTCCATGTCAGCGAACCAGACAGCGAGGGACACGTCAAAATAAGTGGTGACCTTAATCAACTTGTATCCATTGACAATGAATGGAAGGTAATGAATATTCGATATACATAAAAACATTTATGAATTTTCTTTATTTAGCTGAAAGTTCTGGTGTTGCGTAAGGAAAGTGCCGATAAGGACTATACCGAATTTAAGAATTTTCCTTTAATGGGAATTTGTGACTTTATGAAAACTCATTACAAGAACTTCTTTTACGAGACACTTAAAAATTATTCAAATGCACCCAGCCCAGATACTTGCCCTCTGCCAATGGAACACTATCATCTCAAGGGTTATCCAATTAATTCATCGCAATTAATGAAGTTCCTTATGCCTGGTTTTTATCAAGTTACTGTCCAAGTGCTCAAGGATGACAATATTAAACTAGAATATCTAATAGAACTACAAGTACAATGAATGATTGTCATGTCTGTTAGTTCATGGATTTTTATTTATTGTGAAAAACAACAAATAAATAACCTAATCATAGGCTTTAATTGCTTCAATACTTCGTCGCTTTATTGACAGTAAGTTAAAAAGGACCTGCCGGATTATCGTTGCTTTCTATAAGTAACTGATCACCCTTATTATAGTGTTGGGATGCGTATCTGTTAAATCCTTGAAGGCGTTAAACTTATAAGCCCAAAAAGAGCTTATGGTAATTGTTATAACAAACAGTTTATGGTAATAGCTCCGATATATCACAAGGGTATTACATATAATTTTATGGTATTCGATTTTAACTGGAAAATGATATCAATTATGATCAAAATCTTTTCGTTTTTAACACAAAAGTCAACAACAATTAAAAAACGTTTTTCGATTCGCTACTCAATGTCGACAAAAAAAAATCAGATGAACTTCCGCTAATAATTTCGATTATATCAGCTGATGATCGGTCAGGTTCACATGCGATCAACACACGCTATATAAAAGAGCTAACTGTTTGGGACCGTCAAGTCATTATATATCTAAAATGTTCGCGTTAAATATACATAGTCTGGCTGTATGCCTTATATTAATTGTCAGTTTCAATCAAGTTAAATGTGTCGTTGAACGTAAGTTGAAGTTACTCAGCTTGGAGAAAATTAAGGAGCAGGACACAGAAATCAAAAGTAGTGTGCAGCTCAATGAACCAGATGCTGAAGGACATATTATTTTTAGTGGCAAACTCAACCCACTTGTTCCCCTTGACAATGACTGGAAGGTAATGTTTATAGTAAACTAAAATGTCAATGAGATTATAATAGATTTCATTTTCCGTTAGTTGAAAATTATAGTATATCGTAAGGATAGTCTCGAGAAGGAGTATGTCAAGTTTAAGGAGTTTCCTCTCATTGGCGTTTGTGACTTTATGAAAACCATTTACAAGAGCTTCATTTATATGACAATTAAAAATTACTCAAACGCTCCTCCGCCCGAGCAATGCCCATTGCCAGTGGATAACTATTACCTCAAGGACTTTCCAATTGATACCTCGCACTTAAAACATCTACTAGTTCCTGGTATTTATAAAATTTATACTGAACTGCTTAAGGATGACAATATTAAGGTTGAATATCATGGGGAGGTTAAAGTGGAGTGAAACCTTTTTAACTTTTCCATTCAGTTTATTGTGAAAGAAACAATAAATAAATAACCTATTCATAGGTTTTCATTTGCTTCAACACCTCATCGTATACATATTTCTTTGCCTCAGTGCCCCAAATGAAATCGAGATGAGCCCATTTTTTGAAAGGTACAAGATAATCTAGTGCCATGTTTGGTAGTTCATCGCGCAGTTGACGTACGTCCGAGACGTCACACATCCAATCGTTGGCACCATAGTAAAGCAGGACAGGGGCCTTGGCGTTCTTTAGTTTATAGTTGGGTGGGAAGTAGCTGCCATACTCATAAGGATTACGTATAATAGAGTAGTCAAACTTGCGGAACATTCCCGAATTGAATTCCTGACAGAAATGCAGATTTTGATTAACCGATGCACCTGCAGGTGAAGTGGCCTTAATATGCTCCAGCAGTTCCTAAAATGTATTCAAAATTTAGTTATTGCATTTTTAGAGATTAAACACTTGATTTACATAGTCCAATTGTTCGGAATCGTAGCCTCCGATAAGGAAGACCTCATTGGCGCACATCTCTGCATGTGGTGAAGTAGCTTGGCACTTTTCAATACCCAAATCCTGCTTGAATTTATTGCTTGGCATGAACTCCATAGAGCCACAAAGTTCAACCATTGCGTTGGGTTGACCCATAATTGGAGCAAAGGCACGTGTCAAGGGGCTCTTCATGTTACCCATATAAGCAGCTGGACCCAGCAAATGTGCTGACTTTATTTTGTCATTATATTCCGGCCTTTCAGACATCATTACCAGATAGACTGTGGTACCCTGAGAGTGGCCCACATACTGCACTTGTGACTCACCAGTTACCTCCAAGGCGTAGTCAATCATAGCGGGTACATCATAAATACCAATCTCATTCCAGCTGAAATTCCAGAAAATTTGCCAAAATATGGGCCAGTACTTATGCTCTTTGGAATAGGTATTGCCACGAGCATTACCCATCCACACATCGTATCCAGCATCAGATAGTATATAAGCCAATGATTTGCCAGGACCCATCAGAACCCAATCTGAACTGGAGCTTAACATACCATGCATTAGAAAGGCAACAGGCCTATCTCCCGTATTTCCTGTTTTCGGGGAGTAAGGAATGCGATGCATTGTTAAAACATAGTTATCCTCGGTCACAACCTTATGACGCTCCATGGGATACCCATCATTCTCAATGCGTTCACCCTAAATTAATAAAGCTAATAAAAAACAAATTCACTTCAAATCTAATCAAACACTTACACAATCAGAAATTGGTCTAGGACCACCTAGTGCCAATACTACGATGCCCAGTAATATAGACGTAAAAATGATTTTTCTTTTCATTGCTCAAGCTTATTGTGTGACCACCAGTGAAGTTCATTGCCTTATATACCCCAGCTCCCTATCTTTTTTAATCTCACCTACTATATACTGTGTACTATCTAATTTACTACTGATAGTACCGATCTGAGATATATGTGCTGGGCAATAATATTTCCCCCCCTGTGAGTTTAATTCGACTTTGGTCTAATCAGTTTTATATTTTGATTTTGTTCTAATTTACAATTGCCAAAATCTTTGCACATGTCTACTAAACTTTATCTATCCTATTTATACTTTATTATTATATTCACTTTTCAGAATTTTCAATCAACTCAGATATAGTATTAGTATATAGTATATATATAAATGTCTATAGCTATAAATAATTGTCCCATGTGTGAACGTTTGATGGAATCTTTGCAATTTCGTTTATTTGCTAAAAAGAAAACAAATTATAGTCTTGATTGATTCATTGATTGAATTGCTTTGATTTCTTGTGGTCTGGGTCGAGGTTGGGGGTATTTCCCCTAGTTAACAATAAACAAACTATATTGATTTTTTAGCTTATTCAATTCTATTGGTTAAAGTAGTATCTGATACACGTATGTACTACTAAAATGTGTAAGCATCCATGACGACCAAAGGATATATAGGTGACCACAACATTAAAAATAATTCCTTCACAGTTTCAAAACAATATTTATATATGACAGTTTATTGGGAACATTTGTGTGAAGTGGAAGAAATTATTAAAAAAAAAAGAAAAATGAAACATCAGCAAGTAGTGGTTGATTATTGGAGCATGCTAAAATCCTCTGGATTATGTTTGTTGTTAGCTGTCTCTGGATATATATTCCTTAAGTATTTTATTTTGATTAACTATTCTAAAAATTGCATATTTTAATTGAGCAATACTTTAGAATGGTGCAAACAATATTTTGGCTACCAAATCATCTGAAGAAGAATCAGGCACGTCTTGAGGCTATGGCAAAAGAATATAGTAAACATTTGGATCCGGAAGAACGTGCAAGAATCGAGACTCTCTTCAAAAGTCGTGAGCCAATAACTGACGAGAAGCTTAATGAATTGCTGGGCGACACACCTGATGAGCCCAAAAAGGAACAATAATGATATATACAAAATCATTATATTTATATATAAAGATATATATATTAAGTGATATATAACTTTAATTTAAGAAAATACAATATATAAAAACAATACTCATAATAATAAATTTTGTTTTATTCATTTTATTGTTTTATGCTACAATTATATAATCTTTGAACAATTAATCAATTAATATATATGAAGCAACTTTTTATTTATTCAATAAATCAGTAGGATATAAGTACATATATATGTATATATATATATATATTGAGAAGCTTACAATAGGAAAAAAATAATGTTTAATAAGCAGTTCTATAGTTCTAATGATATATGTGGACTTTAAGCCCATTCCTGCTTTAATTTTTTGTTGTTGCTGTTGTTGTTACTGAACGGAGCGATAAGCGTTGCCTTTCTATATTATTATTAACCAACATAATTGTGTATATATATATATATATATATAGGTTTATGTGTACTATATGTATTTATTGATTTTTGTTCTAACAAAGGATATTATCAACGTCAACCTCATTGTTCCCAACTAACTCATATCAAATATAAGCAACCATGCCAATTCTCTATAAATATCATTTATATAATATTATTATTATCATTGTTATCATTATTATTGCTATAAGTATTCTTTTTATTGTTTATTATTATTTTATTTTAAAATATTTTGTAAAAGCTCAAAATAGCGCAAGTCTCTCATTTGCCTAATTTTGTTTGATATTTCTTTCAATTCTTCCAACAAAAGGAAACTTTTTTATATAAATTATAAGTTTTAAAACAATCTACAGTCGAGTTTGCTCGACTACTATATACCCTTAACCCATTTCTAATTTTAATTAATCTTTATGTCAACTCAGTATATTTTTAAAATATCTTTTGTAATTGTATAGAGTATATTAATATAATAATTAAAAAAATAATACGATTTCTGATATCAAAGTGTTAATGAATATAAAATATAAGCCAATTAAACTTTATATTAGGAAGAAAATTAAAATTTAAAAAATGGAAGTATATCATAACACTGCGTTTTTTTTACACTCATTTTGTTCCTATTAAAAGGGTTAAGGGTATTCAAGGATTCGTTTGTTTTAAACTGATTTACACTAAAATATCACGATAATTTTGGTTACAATAAAATACGTTAAATTTAACTAAAATAATTATACAATTTTTGATTTCAATTAGTCATAACGAACTATATACATATATAGTTAAAATATTTTTGGGTTTTTAAAAAAAAACAGTCAAAACATAGTTAGATAAAGAGTATACAATTCTGAGAGAGCGCATTTCGCTTGATTTAAACAGAATATATGGATCTGTTTTGAGAATATATGTCGTCTATATCAATAACTTAGTATATATATATTTAATAGAGATTATGAATGTCTATATTATATACTTTATATAATATATATATAATTTGATAAGTTTTGTTCAATCTCTTGGACGATTTATTGACTGGGTGCATGCACTGGAAGCCGGGAATACGGATTGGCCAAGTTAAAATGTACTGCGGCCAGAAGCCCTGGATGTTCGGTCAATGTATCCGACAATGCAGTTAGAAGAACGCCTGATTTTTAGCACACATATATATTAATAGATGTATAAGAAGAGTTTTCAGAAGTACTTACGTAATACTTTTTTTTGCAAATCAACTGGTATAACACCCAGATTACCCTCCTTCTCTAGGAATTCAGTAAACTTTTGCAATTCCTGTTGTGCTTGATGAGAACCATAAGCCATAGATTGATCAAACATAACCTTTAAAATATTATATATTAATTATCACATATTATTTTCTATTTGCAACGACTTCCATATCTTACCTTAGCTAGTTTGTATAGAATTTCCTCCAAGCTATATTCATTGTACAAGTACTCAACGATCTTGGCACGACCAACTGTATCGTCATAGTCAGTCATATCTAGGAATAAGGTATTATAGTTATATATTATTATTATTCCGATACTGCGATTTAAGGTAAGTACGCACCTTGTGGTGTCTCATTCTCGAGTGTCATTAGCTTGTTCCAGAGGGTAAAGGTGTCCAGAGTTTTTGCTTGCCGTATTTCTGGGGTAACTCCTTCTAGATCATTTTCCAAATGTATGAATCGCAATGGCTTCTCTGTTGTCGTGGGGGTTGTGGTTGTAGTGGACGTACTTGTTGTTGTGCTGGGTGGTGAGTTGTGTTTTAGATGATTTTGACGCAACTCCTCGGAAAATATGCGATTTCCATAGGATCGTTGCAAAAACTCAATACCAAGACGAATATCACGCAAGAACTTAAGAGCACTTTCCCGGGTAATCTTAAGGAATTGTTATAATTAGGATAAGGTTTTTTAAAATAAATAATAATAGAAAAATGTGTTTCACATTTTACCAAGTTTTTATCAATTAGTTCCTCAACAGCTCTAGCAACGCCCGTCTCATCTCCACTCCAGAAAACGTACTGTGCCATGTCAAAGGACGAATATTGACCATTTGGATAACGCAGTAAACTTTGGGCAGTCTGTTAGATGAAAGACAAGTGGTTATAGTTTTGATGAGTAAGGATAACTTTAACTGAGCCAAAGAGATTAAAATATAAATATAAAGTTGAAAAATTTATGAAATTTATTGGTTTTGCCAATTCATTGCCAATCGGTGAAATGAAGTTTGAATAGTCATAAGAACCTTGGCCGTCAGTTGAGGTTTGATGGAACGCCGTTCCGTGGTCTTTGCCACCGCCTCCAACTGATCGATTAATATATCGCCAATAGTTTCCTTGTTGATGTCATGTTCATGCCGTGTGGAGTGTTCCTTGCCAGATTGTTCAACGGGAGTCGCAACAGCAGCATCTGCTTCAGGATTTTCTGCTGGCTCGCCAGCTACATCCACAACAGGTTCGGTATCAGCAGCTGGAGCTGGTGTTTGAATTTCTGGTGTTGCAGTGGTCGTAGTTGTAGAAGTTGTCGAAGTGGAAGTAGAAGTAGATGTTGAGGATGTTGGCAATACCTCTGGGTTTTGACCAAATGCTAGACGAGCTGCACCGTAGAATGCCTGTGTATTTTTGGGTGGTTTCGTGGATATACACTTTAATTTATAAAAGGCGTATTTGGCGTTTACAAGGAATAAGAACGGGCATATAGATAACCATGGAAGAGGAGAAAGCATTTGGGGTACATCTTACCTTGGCAAGTGGTCCTTGATCTATCACTGATTTTGTAGCCGTCTTTGGCTCTTCCAGCTGTGAACGTTCGGTATCATCCTTAAAGGCCGCCGTTGTTGTTGTAGCCGAAGTGCTTGTTGTTGTTGTAGTAGACATCGATATTAATGGCGTCGCTACTTCAAGCTGCCGCTCCAGATCAGGCATATGACCAATGCTTCCTAGTTCCTTGCTACTATGCTCTGGACCAAGAATAACTTTTTCAACGCTTTCCTTTGTTGTAGTTGTTGTACGAGCTGTGCTTCCATCATGCTGCCGTTTTTCTACTACTGTGTGCTCATCTCTCAATTGATCCAATTCAACCACATCGTCCTCAATTTGTGGAAAGATGGTATCACTGCGCTTATCCAAACGACCACCATGAGATGGATCTATTACAAGAATGTAACATAATTTTAACATACGATTCTAAATTAAACATAATTAAAATCAACACCGCCACTCACTATAGATATATGGCAGAAGAGCTGGATATGCTTGCGCCAGGCTGCAACTAGCAATCAGAAAAATGGCTATAAAGCTATTTCCAAGCATTATCCTTGGCGATAAACGCAAACTAAATAAAAAAATTAGACGTAATAAATTTGATTAGCTGCCAAAAATTAGATTATTGGACAATGTACATAAAAACATAAAAGCTTTTAAAAGTATATATATACATATATATATATATATGTATATATGTGTGTGTGTATTAAATTGGGGAACTACACTCATACAAATGCACACATAAATTTGAGTAAATACGTGTATGCTAAAAATAACACAAAAAATCGATAAAACAGCGGCAATAAAACACCAACAAAAACGCCAATGTAGAACGTACAACAAAAGGAAAACATCGTGAGAAAAAGTAACTTAGGGCTAAGGGTACAGGTCGTGGCACGGTAACTTAGATATAAGCAGAATCAACTTTCTTCTGGTATGTGTCATAGTCACCCATTCCTACCCACCCACACATTCAAAAAATAAAGCGTACACAGCACAAACATTCACATATAACAATACATTCACATGCCCGTAGTTAATCGAGTAGATTGGCCACAAAGGCGAATTATCGATGCATTTGGGAGCACTTAAGCACGTTCGAGACTTGAGTGGACCTGCAGAGGACATCGTTCTGCTTTGCCTAAATGTTTCATAATTGCAGTAAACATGTATATATGCACGAACACAATTAAGCTACATATAGACTATGTCATACACAGGATTACTACCATTTTGAATGTTCTATCTTTTTTTTATTGTATTATTTGATACTCAATATTTTACTATTTATATATATATATACACATAATATATACACATTCGAAACATCATTGACGCCTAGAGATATGAAGTAATTGTTTTTTTTACACCACTATACTCTTCTATTTATTTAGTCAAAATTTTAAACAAATATGGATTTATATTTAGTTTTCAGTTTTACTCTTAATACCTATTGATGAATAAAACTGCGTCCTAACCGCAGGAAAGCAGACAAGACTCTGACCCGAGCTTTGTTTGCAAATTATTTTGCTACAATAAAAGCTCGCTCTTGCCGCCAAAGCGCTATAACCCTATGCCAGGTTTGAAGCACGAAAATATGCTAGATGTGCAGTAAAAATATGCTTAAAATAAGCTAAAAATAAGCTAAAAATAAAAAAAATGCGGAAATATATGCTAAATCTAAATCATCAATTAAACATAAGAAAAACTTGTTTCATACATCAGAATTTAATTGAAATATTCATCTATAATGTCAATGTCATTCTCACTTTCTTTCGTTGTATATTTTTCATTGGAATTAATCATTGATAAATATTTTGTTGGCAACTCATAAGAGTAGCATCATTCGCAATATACAAGCAGAGCGCTGCTTTTTGCATCGGCGTTTTAATGCATTTCCTTGGAAATTCTAATATGTTCGTGTTACTTATGAAACCAATAGTTGATATATGCTTTTTAGTTGCAGCATGCTGCCTAAGATCATAAATTTTTGCTCCTACTGTTGCTTTGCAACGGAAACAGTATGCCTTTGTTACGTCGATTGGATGGTTGCGCAGCCAATTCTTGAACTCACTACTTTGCATCCAGGCATCGCGAAGTGTTTGTTTATATGCAACTTTAGGCATAATCGCAACAAGTAACGATAGTCAAAAATTAACAAATATCGTTGTTGTCTGAACGTCTTTTACTTTAAGCTGATATAAAATTTCTTTTTCATGTAATAGATTACCTAATAAAAAGTAAGCTAAATCAAAACTGAAATATGCTAGAAAATATGCTATATGCTAGAAAATATGGTATATGGTAGAAAATATGCTATATGCTAGAAAATATGCTATATGCTAGAAAATATGCTATATGCTAGAAAATATGCTATATGCTAGAAAATATGCTATATGCTAGAAAATATGCTATATGCTAGAAAATATGCTATATGCTAGAAAATATGCTATATGATAGAAAATATGCTATATGCTAGAAAATATGCTATACGCTAGAAAATATGCTATATGCTAGAAAATATGCTATATGGTAGAACATATGCTATATGCTAGAAAATATGCTATATGCTAGAAAATATGCTATATGCTAGAAAACATGCTATATGCTATATGCTAGAAAATATGCTATATGCTATATGCTAGAAAATATGCTATATGCTAGAAAATATGCTATATGCTAGAAAATATGCTATATGCTAGAAAATATGCTATATGCTAGAAAATATGCTATATGCTAGAAAATATGCTATATGCTAGAAAATATGCTATATGATAGAAAATATGCTATATGCTAGAAAATATGCTATACGCTAGAAAATATGATATATGCTAGAAAATATGCTGTATGCTAGAAAATATGCTATATGCTAGAAAATATGCTATATGCTAGAAAACATGCTATATGCTAGAGCCCAAATTTATATGCTTTTCCAGTTTAAAATATGCTAAATCTAGCATATTACATGCTAAACTGGCAACACTGACCCTATGTTACCTGTGAAGGCATAAATACGACGCTGGCAGGATAAAAAGCTCAATAGGCAGCTTGAAAATACGAAAAATGGTTTAATTTTAAGTTAGACATGCTACTTAGTTCGTGCTTAACTAATTTTTTTTTATTAATATCAACATATGATTTAAAATTTAACTGCATCCAGGGAAGGGATCAACACGGTTCTTTCGGAGTACGAATTGGATTTTACGATTCATATCTTCATTATAGATAGCTTTACATTTTTCAAAATTAATTCGGCGGCGCACCTGTAAAATACAATAAGTAATAAAGTTAACAATCAAAATTTGCTACGACTATTGGGTTACGTACTTGGTAGGGCTTCTCATAGAAACGCGTGCGTCGGAATTGATCAAAAATTTCTTCTTTACCGAGAATGCGATTTAACAGGCGACAAGCCTCCTCCACATTATTGTTTTGTACCATTACTGTGCGTGCCAAAAATTGAGCGTGTCTCATATTTAACTTGTATTTAGTTTTCTTGGGCTGATTGTTTATCTTGTTAATAATAGTTTCCTGCAGCTAAGTTAAATAACCAATAAACAGCTGTTTTCGATAGCTGGGCTGTGCGATAAATTCAGAGTTGTATGCGATAATTACTCGCTACCTCTAAATAATCACGTCATATAACTATTGTTAAATCGGCCACCCCTAATAAATTCTCGATCTTTCACACAACAAGCGTGGCGGATACGTACAGCAACAGCAGGCTGCTGAAAAGTATTCGAAATAGATTAAAATTGTAGTTAAAGTGTAATTATAAAGGCGTTCTTAAAATCAGTATACATAACTATTTGAACAAATACTCGAATACTCGGTGAGCTTCATATATAAAAAGGTGAGACAATTAAGAAACTGAGTAATACTTTTCGCATCGTAAGTGTGTGTAATTGGTCATCTTTTTAGCCACTCTTTGTTAAGTAATCGTGGGTAATTTAAAAATTTAAAGAAATAAAATTTTTTTTTTCCCATAGGCTAGTGCAGCAGAAAATATAGTTTTGCGTCACGAATTCAGTAGACATTTTGCAAAATCGATTAAGCTGTCGGCTATAGCCGATTTTTTCCCATTTGTCTCTATTACTCTCGCTAGCGTCCTGCGCGGCACATGTTTTATCCTAAAATATGTGTGTATAAGCTACCCAATCAAGCATACATGAAACTTGCACAAGTAAACGGTATCAACTAGCAAAAAATAGTACTTAGGCCAATAGAAAATTCTATAGTTATTTTTTGCACGTTGCTGATTTTCACTTTGTCATTGTGTTAGTGCATTTTTTTTCTTGATTATTAAATTTCTGCTTTGTGCTGCCATTCGTACAGGGGCAACGGTTACGGTGACCAGGGCTACGTTGTGCTGACGAAATTTTCTAGAAGTTTATGTTTGTATGTGTACACATGTGTTTGCGTCAGTATATGTATATATATATATATATGTATATATATTTGTGTGTGGTTTTTTGAATGTGTGTTTCTCTGTGAGTGGTGGCGGCTAGAGTGAGTTAATGTCAGCTGCTTGGCGTTGAAATATACTCAATGCGAATATAAAAACGAATCAAAAAAGAAAAATTCTAGAAAACGTGGTGCCCACCGTTCTAGTATCCGGCTGACCTTGAATTCTTGCTTTCCGCAAGTAACAAAATGACTGCCATTTGAGTAATTTTAAAAAATAATAGCTGAATCATTTTTGCTTACAGCTAAAAAGTAACTAAAATGGTGAAAGAAACGGGATACTACGATATTCTCGGCGTGAAGCCCACCGCAACGCCTGATGAGCTTAAGAAGGCGTACAGAAAACTGGCGCTTAAATATCATCCAGACAAGAACCCCAATGAGGGCGAAAAATTCAAAGCTATCTCTCAGGCGTATGAGGTACTATCTGATGCAGATAAGCGTCAGGTATACGATGATGGCGGTGAGGCAGCCATTAAGAAGGGTGGTGCCGATTCCGGTGACTTCCGTAACCCAATGGACTTCTTTGAAAAGTTCTTTGGTGCCGGTTTTGGTGGTGGCGGCGGTGGAGGCCGCCGCCGTGAGCGTCGTGGTAAGGATGTTGTCCACCAAATGTCGGTTCAACTTGAAGAGCTGTACAATGGGGCAACACGCAAACTGCAACTGCAAAAGAATGTGATTTGTGACAAGTGCGAGGGTCGCGGAGGCAAGAAAGGTGCTATCGAAAAGTGTACACAGTGCCGTGGTAACGGCGTAGAGTCACGCGTTCAACAAATTGCACCTGGCATTGTTCAACATATTGAGCAAGTATGCCGAAAGTGCGCTGGATCCGGCGAGTCCATACTTGAAAAGGATCGCTGCAAAAATTGCAATGGACGCAAAACTGTGCGTGAACGCAAGGTGCTAGAAGTGCATATAGAAAAGGGTATGCGAGAAGGTCAGAAGATAGTATTTACAGGAGAGGGCGATCACGAGCCCGAATCTCAACCGGGTGATATCATAATACTGTTGGATGAAAAAGAGCATTCGACATTTGTACATGCTGGCACAGACCTAATGATGAAAATGCAGTTGCAGTTGGTAGAAGCATTATGCGGTTTCCAACGCATTGTTAAGACTCTTGATGATCGTGACCTTCTTGTGTCTACACAACCAGGAGAAGTGATTAGACACGAAATGACCAAGTGTATCGCCGAAGAGGGCATGCCCATATTTAAGAATCCAATGGAGAAGGGTACGCTTATCATACAGTTCGAAGTTATCTTCCCCGACGTTATCAATCCATCAGCTATTCCGATGCTTAAGCAGTGCTTACCCTCGGCTCCTGAGGTTGACATTCCAGTTGATGCAGAACATACAGTTTTGGTAAGTTTAATTATTAAAAATTACAAAGACCAAAAAAATCGCTTCTCAAATATTAATGTTTTTCCTAATTTGATGTTGATTTTACAGGAGGACTTTGATCCAAAGCAACGTCGCCAGCAACACCAGCGCATGGCGTACGATGAGGACGATGGCGGTTATCAAGATGGCCCACGCGTTCAACAGTGCACTTCAAGTTAAATGGCATACACTTAAAATAACTATAAATAACACATCCAATCCAGGCGAGCCATAGTAGGCCCGCTCGCCCTGCCTAATATTGTAACCTAAATCAAATTGTCTTTAACACACGATTGTAACCAGCTGATGTTCCTTATCCCGAGGAAGTATTTAATCAACACCTAGCAAACATCATCATCACCACAACCACCACCACTTTAATGGGGCATTCGTAGTAAAAAAAATAATTATTAATTTAATCAAATACGCAACATAACACATGGCAAATACATGGCAAATATTTGAGGAAAGACCACAAAAACTAAACCCAAATTGAAAACAAATTTCAAGTTATAGCTTAGGATCAGATGCTCTAAAATGATTTACAAAAACTACATTATTTAGGTAACAAAACTACTTATCAAAATATGCACTACAATTTTTAACGCGTAGTTGAAACAAAAACTACATACTACAATGTTTGTTTCCGTTTATGTTAAGTTAGATTCAAGGGGAGCCGATAGGCTCTAAATCAGTCAACACTAGAATCGCATATTTAAACTCGGCGAATGCGCGCCAGGGAACAAGTTTAAGGTATCTAATTCCAGCATAAATAAATCCTTAAAACTAAACGGATATAATGAAAATAAAATAGTACACAATTTCAACAAAGAATCTGTTTAAATTCGCTGTCTAAAAACGGGTGGGATAGAAACCATTTAAACATTCACTACACAAAAAAAAACATTTCTATCACTGCGAAATAAATACGCTAGTAAAATATTGTATTGAATATTCAAATGATAACTAAAAAATTTGTTTCAATTCTTGTTCATCTTTATAAATAATTAAATTAAACTACAGGTATTTAGCCTTTATTTACAGAGAGAATTGCTGAGTGAGTAGGAAGTAGACACGAAATAAACTGGCGAACTTTAAAGTTACCGTCAACTTTCGGTTATCGATAACGCAGAGATGTTGTCGATACGATTTTAGCAAAGGACGCATAAAATTTCAAATTATAAATAAATTTGGCGCTTGAGTTCATGGTGAAGAGGAAAATAAACAACTACTGCTGGAAAATTATGATTTTTTTATTTACAAAAAATGTAAACAGTAATTACATTTATAAATATTCAACGCGCAAAATTACGAAGTGAAGCCACAACGCCTGTGCCATAAATAAGTTTGCTTTCGATGCGTTCCCAAGCTTGTTTTTGTACTTGAGAAACGCTGCGAAGGGATTTAACGAGCTCTGGTGAATCACTCAAACTGAGGCCATGTGAACGTAGGTAAACACTCAGGTAGGACTGCGCCAGTTCAAAGTTCAGATTAGTGCTAAACATGTACTCAATGAGTTTAACAAACTGCAACATTGCGAGCATTGTGCCACCAGATTCTGGATGTAACGATTTGATCTCAAAATCTATCATTGAAGGACCTAATCCTGAAATAACCTTAACGGCTGGCTCAAAGTCATTACTTGTCGATGTTTCCTCCAGTAGTTTGCCAAAATTTGTTAGATTATTAAATGATGACGTCTGTAGTACTCTGGAGCCATTTTGGCTAGCTGAAGCATTGCTAACATCAAAGCGTAATTCCAGCCCTGACACTGTAGGTAGAAAGAAGGGCGCCTGTTTCGGAGTTTTAGGTGGCGCCCTGGGTTTATTGCGTTGCTTAATAATTTGCAGGTCAAGTAGATTTTGCCAGCGAGACGCAGCCAAGCCGGAGAGTGTGATCAGTTCAGGCGTTAGCTGCTGAGGCGTTTCATATTTTATATCAATTAGTTCGCCCAGATCTGTCTTTTCCTCGTCGTTATCGATTTCAAGCTGCTGCATCTCTTCCTCCAAATCCATAGCATCACACATATTTGTAGGTAATCCCACATACGGTGCGGGTGCTTTTGGATCAATGGACCGCAATGAAATCTGATTAAACAGCGTCTTATTAGCCCACAAGTAAATACCCAATAGATTTATGTGAGCAGTGGCCAAAAAATCTCCACTTGGTGACATCGTTAGTGATATGCAGGGACGCTCCACGCGGAATTGATCAACCATATATGAGGAAGGTATATCCCAAACTCTTATTGTCGAATCCATTGATGCAGTGATAAGCCACCGGCTATCTGGACTAAATGCAAAATCGTTAAGTTTCGCTGTGTGTCCAATGAATTTACGCACAATCACACGGGTATTCATGTCCAAAACATAAATCTTAAAGGTTTCCATACCAATGGCCAACATGGAGCTTTCGCGATGATGACGCATCAGAGCTACACCATCTGCTAAACGGAGCAAGGCCAGTGGTTGTGTTGCTATAAAGAAAAAAAAAACCAAAATGATCAGATAATTTTAAAGTTAATTATCCAATTCAAAATAATTACCAGCAAATGGCCAAAACTTAACGATACCCTTGGAACAGCCTGTTACCACATACTGATTTAAGTTGTCACTAGCTAAACCACGGACAGCACCCTCATGTGCTGATTTGGGCGCACCATAACTAAAACGATGCATTCCCGATTGAATGTTAAAACGTTCCACGTCGCCAGTACTATAACCAATGACAACAAAATTGCCACAATGTGTCAATATAATGCACGTTGCCTCACTGTCAAACTTAGTGCGATTTTTATTTTGAAATTGACTTGGTACTAGACGATGATCTCCCATCCGAAGTTTGTGGAACGTCCAAGTGGTTGTCTGTGTTATTCCCATATGTATTGCTGCAATGTTATCCCATTCCTTCTCACGAGCTGTTTCCGAGGTAAACTCTAATATCGGCGGCATGCCGTACTTATCATACTGGAAGCGATCTGAAAATTATGATTAAAACAATTGATCTTTCATGAATAATTATTTTATATAAAATTAATTTTTTAAATCTTATGAAGCTACTTACTTTTCCTTTTTGTTACTTTGGGATTGTACGAGGCTCTGCCCATGCTTTTATTTAGTGATTCCGACACTGTGGAGAACACACGCATTGTACTGTCCTCTCCAGAGGATAATATAGATACACCACTACCACCATGGTAGCGGATAAAAAGTGGTGGCTTCCTATGGCCTTCGCGTATTCGCAACAGACGTGCACCACCATCAGGCATGTCAAATACAAAAAGCTTCATGGAATTGTCAGGAGATGTGGTGAACACCACTGGTTCAGAGGGAAAACATATGGTTGTAGAAACTTGGTCATCATGCGCCTGTGTCTGACCGGCCAATTTTTGATCCTCCAGATTCCAGAATGCCATGAAACCGTTGCTGCAGGCAGACACTAAAATGGGTGGACCATCTGTACGAAAGCTTAGCCTGGTAACCATACCCCAATCTTGCTTAAACGACACAATTACTGTATCAAACTTTAGATTTAATACAACTATAACACCATCTCCATGACCAACGGCTACCACATCCAACGCTGGTGCAGGCTCTATGCAGGTAACGCGACTGTTGTGACGAGTTATTGTACATAAAATTGTATTCTTCTTGATGTTCATGATTTTTAGTTGACCCTGCTGTGATCCCAGCACAATTTTATTAATGTAAGTGGGTGGATGAGCTATAGCCGTAATAAGAAACTCTTTACTGTTAAAGGGTACATCCAAATAAACATCTTCAGTGCCTATATTCCACACCTTGAGCACATTTGTTTGATCAACAGATATCAAGTTAGCTCCAAACGGCAGAAGAAGATGCACATCACGCTCATGGCCACGGAACACATGACGAATATGTTTGCCTGCGCGCCACGCGTATATACACTTGTTGCTGGCAGTATAAGTATGTACTTTATCTGCTGCTAGAGCTGTTATATCGTCCGGATGCAAGCCACTCACATGTACCAGACGAAAATGAGTAGCCGTATATACTTGGAAGGACCGGCCTATGCAGGTAATTATGAGTGTGTCACGACGACGTTGCACGTAGCGTGTTACGGCCGGCACTTGGTTGCTCACGTAGCCTAGAGCTCGGTTGCGTCTAAATATTTTACTGCTTTCTCTACTAACAGCTCGTGAGTCCTGCGCCTCCATAGCCGAGTTATCGTCTGTCGACAGATGAGTCATCTTTAACTTTTTACCTCTTTTATCTTATTTAATTAGTTAAAATTACGCAGATTCCATATTTACTAACGACAGGGAAACACGTGTGTGTTTCCAATGATATCAAAACTGTAAAGAATACAGTTCAAACTGTTACTTATGTTAAATAAATGTAAATAACAGAATAATAAAATCAAAACAAATAAATTCTAAAATATAAATAAACAAATTAAAAATATTTTGGTTTTCTTAAATATATAATCAAAGGTCATGTATATGTCAAAGAAATACTTTAACCCAACTTATTATTAAATTAATATTTTCAAATATCTAAGAACGCGAAGAAACGAATTATGTTATGCTACATAACAGAAAAGTGTTTGCTTATTGCTGTTGTACTCTAATGAGACTGTTAAGAATATATCGATAAACATAGGTAAAGAACAGTTGAAATTTAAATATTTCTTTTATTTAATAACCCATTAGTCCACAAAAAAATTAACAAAAATTTATTTTCAATTATATTTTATTTAATAACCCACATAATCATTAGCGTACAAATATACAATAAAAGCTCTTGTGATTCTTTTTAAATTGCATTTATATTAATAACATATGTAAATATATACTTTGGACTTTTTGTGCTATACAAATCCTTGGGTTAATTATGGTAAAGTTAATTTACAACTACATACATATTTATAGTCTTTGCTTGTTTCCAACAAAACTCATATAAGTTAATAACAGTGTATCAATTAAGAAACAAATTCGTTTATTCCTTTCTTTTTTATTTTATTTAAATAGTGTTGTATGTATTTTTTTTTTCTATACTGAAATTTTTACCAGCCCTTAAAAACTTCAGTTAGTTTTCCACTTTCACAGTTAAAAAGCAAGTAGCAAAAATTCTTGCATTATGTGTAGACACCTATGAAACATTTTAATAAACTTTCATTAATAATTGATAGTAATTCTTTCTGTTGTTGTTGTTGTTGTTGTCATTGATGTTAAGGAGGTTGATTCATTTGGTTCAGTTGATGCTTTAGGTAATGTCAATATGTATATATATGTATACATATTGGATTTAATTTATGGTATTCATTGCCACTTCACGATTGAAACTTTCGCCAGAACTAGTTAATGGATAATCCAATTCATTTAGACGTGGATATTGTCTGTGCGGGCGATTCAACTGTAAATATTCAAAAGTGAAATGCATCACAATAATTTTTAATAATTGAGTCGACACCTACCCAGGACTTCATTAGTTTATAAAGAATTTGACGTGATGGATATTCATTTAATTCTGATTCCGCCACAGCAGGTGCCTGTTCATTTTGTGTTAGCATTGGAAGTAGACCATTAGTACGCACGAATTCCTGGTCTAGTCCAGCAGTATTTGTATCCGCAGCATCACCATTACCTGCGCTCAAGGAACGCTTACCATGTCCACCGTAACAGACATGCCCATAGGCCTGACAGCCCTCTGTAAGTACAAAGTGCAAAATGCAAAATCACAAAATGAATTAGCCACCAACCAACGACTTTACCAAGAAATTGGAAATGCTTCGAGCAAGAATTGTAATCGATATTACACACATTCTCAGAGTAATATTCCCAGACCATAAAACATTCTAGCACACACACACCATACACATGTACATGTATTTCCGACACATTGAAATACGCTATTAACTGCGAATATTTTTGGCCTTAAAACTTTTAAGCCCAATGCGTATGCATTCCCCTGTGTTTACAAGGCAAACTTTGAATCATTATATTAAAATCATATGAACAAACGTTTTCTATGACTCGAGTATCGAAATCTTTAATCGGTAGCCAATGCTCTGGAGAGACAACTTTTGATAAGCATTTGACCTCCTACATGATATTTTTACTGTTTTCTTTTCTTTTTGTATTATTTTTTGTAATTTTGTTTGTCTGTGTTGAATATGTATTTTATATTTGTCTGTGTGAACAAACTGTTGACTCGTTGCTATTTTTAAGCTTCCGTTTGTACCCAGAATCAAATAAACTCGTATATCAAGGCAAATCTCCTCATGGGGGTTGCCCTTGTTCTGATTTTGGTGTTTTTCATTTTAAACGGTTTCGTTTTAATGTGTTTATTGCTTTTCAAATCGCTTTGGGAACATTAAAACCCAAAATTAACACAACTCGGAATACCTTTTCTTAGTCTTTGGCTAGCGAATGAAAACAACATTTTTAAAGAATAAATTTAGTTTTTTAACGAAGGAAATTGCAACTTTGTTATGGTATATAGTAGTTGAATTTTATTATTTTTATATTAATTCGAATATTATTATCTATTAAGATGTGTCTTGGACAGAAATACATGTGCATGCGAGGTGCAATGCAACGGAAATTGAACGCCCACAATTCAACGCCTCATTTAACGATGTTGCAGCTGCATAAACAATGCCACAAAGGAGCAATCTTGATGTGGGGTCGACGTTTGTTTGTTTTTCGTTAAAGTTAACTATAACAATTGATGCTGTCAGCCTGTCTGTCCATGTGTGTCTGTGCAGGTATGTGTGTGAGTATGAGTGTAACTTCCGCTTGTCAGCCATTTATGACTTTGTTTTTTTGCGCTTTAATTCAATGAATATTTCATGACAATTCAAGTGGCAACAACTTATGAAGTACTCACTTTTGGCCTGACTTTGTTGAGCAGCCAACACAACGGTGCAGATGACAACCAGGAGTAAAGAAATTGTCGATTTCATGTTAACTGCAAAGAGAATAAAGGAATTGCAATTACAGTCAAGTTTATAAGTATGTAAATAGTGTAGTCTGTATTTTTGTATGTATACATATATGTGTGTATGTGGGGGCGTTGTAGACTACGACACACCTGTTGAGACTAAGACAATATGCTGCCCCTGCGGGTATGCTATACTAATTAGTAAAGCGAAAAACGTACAGTAAACGATGTATGCCGTACATTATACAAGACCAATCACAAGTCATATGCATTTAAGGAGTTAATCCAAGGCAGAAAACTTTTGAACTTTGATTTATGTTCCACCCACATACAGGCAATTAGATTGTCTCCTTAGCTGTGTGTGTTTGTTGATGTGTGATATGTGAGCTATTACCCAAAAATGGCAAACGCACAACTTCAACTTTAGTTTGCCTTCATATTACGTGCTTTGAATTTTGTAATCGTTTTACGGCTAAATATTCTTAGATAGAAAATTATGTTATTTAATATTACATGATTCATAAAATGTCTATAAACTGAATTGTATAAAAGGAAATATATTCAACAGCTGTTGCTGACAATTTAAAATAAAAACAAAAACAAACTTTACATTAATCATATGCCAACCGTGGTTCAACTGGTCGCGTGTTCCTTCGCTAACTGTTCGCAGGGAATAACTGATTAAAAGAACACGACCAAATTATGTTAAACTATGAAATAAAAAACACGTTACTAATTTCCTTTTCTTTAAAAAGATTTCCTTTCTTCCCGTCAGCATCACGTTGAGAAATGTTACATGAATTATTGTTAAACTAACCGGGTCGCGTGTCTAGCACTTAGAAGAGTGTTAATATTGTAAGGATTGACCAATCTCACCTTATTGGGGATTGATAAGATGATTTGATATTGATGACTTACGTAAAAAATTATAACAACTACATAAACAAACAAGAACTGTATAACAATACTAGAAACAAATGGATTATTGTTGCGTAGTTAATTAGCTTTGTGCACAGAAATTAAGATTTGAGACTTTTATGTTTTGTTTTTATTAATTATAAACACTTTGTACGTATAAAATCACAGATATGATTGGTTTTTTTTTATTTATTTTATATATATTATTATACATTTACTATTTGATTATGAACAAGGAACACCGAATACGCCAACAGCCATCACCGAGTTCTGGCAACGATTTTACATTTTCAAGTGCTGCCCGGCGACTGAAATCGCTTTACAAATTCAGCTTCAATAGTATGCCAAGTCCGGACTTATTGTGTTCAATGCGTTTGTTTTAATTGTTGATAAGCCAGAATCGAAATGGCATATATAGCATATAGAATTAATCGGTACACAGAATAATCGTGCCACGCGTCAGAGCCTGAGAGAGATTTACAGAATTCAGACTATCCCATATAAATAATTCTATAGCTTTATTTGTTATGGGGCTATGTTTTGATTGAACGCTGAACTGAATATTATATTTTTATATATTTTTTTATAGATTTATTATTGGCAGATAAGTACTAATTAATATACTAAGTACATATACTTTTCTGTCATTAACCCTCATCCATGCAGACACTGTTTCTAGAGCAATAAAAATCAACAGTCAACAATAATGCCCACCTACACCTATACGTATGTCACTGGAAAAACAATAATATTATTGTTATTTTGTTATTACATTGTTTATCAGGCTGCGGCCTGCACTCATGTATCAACGACAACATACAGTAGCATTGCCTGGAGTTAGGGCAGAAGAGGAACTCTATCTGCTTGTAGAGTATGTACATCGGGTGGTGAAGGACCCACATTTTCTGCGAGTGGCTTATCAATTTTCCCAACCATTGTGTGTTTTATTATTACTAAATAACATTTTAATGAGCTGCTGCCCCTATACACATGTACTTATATCTCTCTAATTATTTTTCCTATTCATTTTCCTATATACATACATATATTAATTTTCAAATATTTTTAACAGGTGCAGCTTCGGTTTTTTTTTATTTTTTGTGTTACTTTTTGTAGCCTGAATCACTGCCCTTCACAACTATAGCAGACGATCAACATCTGCCATCACAAAGTTCAGGAACGACGACGTGTGAAATTTTTCTAATCAGCATCAAACTGAGAAGTGAAATATAAAATTATTCATCTAGTTGCTTATATTCGACTAACAAATAACCTGCAACTTAATTAAGCCAAACTAACTATATATAAATAAATAATAAAGTTGATTTAAAATTGTTTAATAAAATTAGTTTACATGTACCAAAAAAGTCGTTGAAATTTACAGACTATGTTTACTGTATATTTACTTAACTGTTGCCTCCTATCTGGCTTATAAACCTTTGCCCCCTTCTCTATCTGTTTCACAACATTTCCTAGACTTCCCTCTTCATTCTTTAACTGGGGTATACCTGTTCTATTAAAGTCTATTGCTAAAACACAACTAGACTATAAAAGCGTGCCTTTGGCATGTCTATACGGATGCGACTCACGGGTCCAGTGATTGGTCGATTGCAATCTACTTACGAATAGTACTAATAACAATTTTTCAATCGTTCGGGTATTAATTTCAAATAGAAAACCGAAACTAATTGCGAAAAGTAAATAAAAATATATAATCATAATTAATAGTAAAGAGTAATAAGCATATATTTTTGTGTATTGAGCAAATTTGAAATTAAATTAGATTTCTATTGGGATTCACTTTAAGCAAAAACGATTTGAATGATTTTATGGTTTATGGTTTTCTTTTAGCTACTCAACAGTTTTTAAAAACCTTTATTTGTTATAAGAACTACTTTTCCCTTTTACTTTGATCAAATGAAAGCACAAATGTGGGGATTTATGAACCCTTCCGAAAGTAAATCACTCTTTGGTTCCCATATAAAGCATCTTTTAAGTAGCATGGGAAGCAAGCTAAGATTTTCTTATCATTTACTTAAACGACCATTTCAAATAGTCACTTCTAGGAACTAGATGCTTCTGGGAATGCGGGCCATGAAATGCCTTTATGTCTTATTCAAGGAATTTAACAGCCTTTTGCCTTAAGGCTACAACTAAAATAGACTACAACTTAAAACGTACAACTAAATCCAATCAAAAGGTTAAATCTAAATGTTATGAAAGTATACAACTCAAGAGAGTTAAAAGTGCAACCAAGGTGATTGAAATCTACAATTTATGTAATCAAGTTATAAAATTTTGAATATTATAGTTGCTATAGGAGTGCAAGATTTATACAGTTGGCTCCGTTGAGTTGTTGACTCTTGGCCAAAGTTTTTCTCAAGCAAATCAGAACTGCATTTAGGAAATGAAAGATACAAGTTGGCAACGAGGTTGTCCCTAGGCGAATGATTAAAAATTCATCAAAGTGAAAACAGTTGAAAAAGTTAAACGCATCTTTATTGCTATAATGTTATAATACTGGTTAACAAAACAAACTGAAAAGCAGTTCAAAATAAATGGCTATAATCAAATTGAATATTAATTAAATTGTACAAATAAAACAGTTAACAAAATATACAAATATAATTGAAAGAAATATTTTTCTACAAAATGAATATCTTGAGGCCATTTTGTGTAGAACAAACAAGAGCACAACTTTTTTGGCTTAACCTGTTGCCATTGCTATAATCTAATAATAATATTAAGTGGTTTAACTTACACTTTTTTGTTGTATTTCTATTTAGAAATGAACACAAGATTACTGTTATTAGCACAAAATTGTACAAAAATTTAATTAACTTATTACTGTTAAAGGATAATACAATTACTATCACTTAACACAAAACTTTAACTTGAAATTTTCTCGCGCTTTTCACTTTTGGTGTCGCTCGACTGCTGGCCAAAATTCGTGTGGTGCCTTTCGAGGCGCACGGTTCAGCTTTATACTGCAGGACGACAGCTGACGAGAGCATTTTGCATGTGTGCGTGTGCGTGTGAGTGGGTTGGGGGTTGGGTGTACTCATGAAGTTATAGCGCAAGAACCAATCAGAAACGCGCAACTAGCCGAGTGTCACACGAAGTATTTCCTTTTGACGCCTAGATGTATGCAACGACAATTCCCTCTGACTGTTTGCGTAGGTGGTGCAATAAGAGCATTTGGTATGAACCGTTAGGTGGCTACCCAAAAAAAAAACGCATAGAGTCATGTGGTATGCTCTTTGAACCCTCCTATTAAAGCACCTCAGGCAGACAGCAGAGTTAGAGCTGGTAGGGAATGTGGGTCTCTGCATTTGGGACGTCAAATTAGCAACACGCTGAGATTTATTTGCTCCGTTGGGTGGGTTTGGGTTTTGATTTGGGCTCGGGTACGGGCTCTGTTAAGTGCGTCATATTACTAGATATGAATAAATAAACGGCTGGATTCAATTGGTACACTTGCTCGTTGCTGACGTAGACGCTGTTGCCATCTTTACCAAAGAGTACCAACGACAACGACAACGACAACAAAAACAACATCGAAATTTGCACTTTGTTCCTATATGGGTGGAGCACATGGAAATTAATTAAATCATTACGACTTTTGATTGAATCATCAAAAATCTAAATAAATTTATAAAACGCTAGACAGACTGTTATTTACTTATATACATATATATATATGTATATGTAATGAATACAAATATGATCCTTTGACCTGAAATTGAATTGCCAACAACTTGTTTACAACAATTACCTTCACTTGCTGCTGTCGCAGTAGCAGCAGCAGCAGCTTATCACGTCCACAAAAAACCATATTGATAAGCAGCTGTTGCCAACTCACAGGTACAGATCAAAAATATTTGACATTAAATAGTAGCCCTCCCCCGCATTGTCGTTCCCTAAGAGTCGTTTATATAAGAGTCTATCAGTATAATTTAGCTTAATGTGCGATCTAGCAGGGATGAATAATGCCCAATATATAATATTATTAATCTTAAATTTTATTGTTGCTCCTTTTACAGTATTAATGAACATATTTGAGATAAACTAAATAACTGGACGGCTTTGGATGGACACAAGTTAAACAATATTCGAATTAATGATAAAGAGATTCAATTCCAGTTTTTAAAAATTATTACCAAACAGTTATTTAGGCAAGGAAGCGCATAAACCAGACGCCAAGGAGAGTGCTGAGCAGGGCAGTGGCGCTGACCAGACCCGAAGCACTATTGTGCTGGGCACAGATAAGTGGCTGGGGGGCCGAGACATACTTGCAGAGGGTGCCGACAAAATTGAGCTGGGCACGAGCATTGACATCCTTGTCGAATTGCTATAAGGAATTTAACAGCAAGGTTAATATAAGGATAGATGGATAGATGTCATAGATCGCTCACCTCGTTGAAGAGAACAGTTGGTACGCTTGTCAGTGGTTCCTTTAGAGCAAAGGTCGATTCACCAGCCTTTTTAAGCAGCACACTGCCATCAGTATCATTTGCACAGGTTTTGATATTTTCCCAGTTGTTTACGTGGCTTTCTCTGGCGCAACGTTGACCTGGATACACATTATCCGGGAAGTTCTTGCCTGCCTTCATTAGACAGTTGATAAAATCAAGGGTAAGCGATTCGCGTGTGGAATCAATTTGGTATGAGTTTGCCTGGATGTGGTCAATGGCACAGGCATGCACTTTGTTGCCATAACACTCATTGGGTCCATGATGGCAAGTAAAGGTCACCTCAGATCCTAGTGTGGTAAACTAAAATAGTGGGAGCATATGGAAATTTGAATACATGAAACAAATGAGGCATTGTTGGTCCTAAAATCGTGTCGCTCACTCACCTGGGATTTGCCAAAGGGCACTAATGTGATTTCGACCGAATCTCGCAGTTCACTCTTCAATGCTGGATAAAGCTGTTCTGTAATAAACTTGGCGCTGTCCGGGCATAAGGATTCGTAGTAAACAGAAACAGGCACCTGAAACATGACAGCATAACAAAACATAATTATTCATTCTTTTCATTCCATGCATTTCTAGGTGTGTCCCTTATACTATAGTATGTGAGTAAGTATGTTAAGGACACAGAAGTCCAAATGTGAACATTGTGTAGCATCTGTTTTAGTACACTTTATGCATTCTTCCGGTCAATTTGCATTTTAACTTTGATGCAAATTACTTTTCAGTTCAATTGCTGCATACCAACCACAATGTGGTTCACTTAACATAAGAGAAACAAATATTAAATAGGCCTGTATATTTTAATTAAAATCATGTTTAAACTTTGAAGTATTCTAAAATGTTTATAATGTGAACTGATGTATTAAGTATTTAGTTATACATTATATACAGCTGTAAAGAACATTTACTATACGATAATTAATCTGAATTCCATTTCATATCATGAACATCATGCCATAAACCTAAGCATACTGAGCTTATTCACCATATATTTAATTTCCGACTGTACATTGTCAAATTGCCAAATGATGACTTAATTGATTTATATATACATAATACTTATATGCTCAGTCCAAAGCTATGAAGACGCTCTTGAATCAGCAACAGATGGGGGTAATGGTTTGACCACAAAATTAAAAAAAAGAGATTATTCTAAATATATATATGTTATACAGTATATATCGGTTATAAGGTGTACAGTTTATAAGCAAATATTGGTTAAAAGCAAAATTAAGTTATTTTTAAACATTATAAAACTATTTAATACTAAATTATTTACTGTAAATTATTTTATAATAATCATTTATATACAACGTTTTTGCATATTACTCATGATTGCTTAAAAGGAAATATCGAATATAAGCAAACATTTTTCTTCATTATAGGTTTTGCTTATAACCGGTATATACTGTATCTACCTTCATTTTAATAAAATGAAGGTAGATATAACATATATATATTTAGAATAATCATTAACTACAAATTTGTTTATATTCCTTTATTAAAACGTGATAAAGTGGACTCTTTCATCACAGGCCATAGGTAAATCAAGTTTATATTTATTTATGTAGTTGTAAATTGACTCATCAGGTAATTTATATATATATGTATACAGTCGAGTATAAATATATTTTTTAAATAACATTTGTATTCATAGTATTCTCGCTTATTTACTTCCAAGTTGTTTGTAATTTTCATATTCCGGAATATTTTTTAGCACAAAACAGTTTTTAAATAATTAGCAAAACGTCAACTGACGTGATTAAAATAAATTATAGCAAAAAAAAAAAGATCAAATAAATAAAGTAGTTTCAGATAGTGCCATGATAACTTGTGACATACATATATAGAGTGTATATACCTATTGCCAATAAGTACTTTACTTATATATAATAAACATATTTACAGCATATATTGTTAAAATATAAACATATTGTAAATCTAAATGTAGTTTGTCGTGACAAATGTAAGTCACAAAATTTAATTTATATTCGCTTATTTTTCATAGTTGCTTCTCAACTAACAGTCACCCTGTATATACAAGTAGAAATACAGCAATAGTAACAGTTCTTGACATGGAATAACTTCTGTTCTCACCAAAGTGTATACACATTTATTTTCATTTTTAAAAGTTTTTATACAAATTCCAGCAGAGTCAAGCAAATCTTATTATATACAACAATATATATATATACATATAAATGCACGCATATATATAGATATGTTACTGTGTACTCAGCAGGCATAATAATATTAATTTCATTGTCTTCTCATCTACAATTCCAACAAGCAGAACAGACAGGGGAGGATCCCCTCTAGTGGAATAGTCAAGTGTTCCAATCTTTTCAGATTAGCTTGTACATAACAGTAACAGCACCAACAACAAGTTGAATTGGAAAGGGTATTCCAGGAGTGATCGCCACTGTAAGCACCGGTTCCCGCATACATTATAAGCAAACTCCGTAGTACAATGAAATTGAAACTGGTCGGCATAAAAACCGGTTTGAGTATCAAAACCAAAATATAAACTTGGGCTGCCAGCAGAGAAAATCGAAAACATAAAGCTATTTATGTGTACACATAGAAATACATAAATATTTAATATGTATATGTAAACGATTTTCCAAGTACGACATTTTCCAATGTTCGTTCATTCAACCCAGTTTGTAGGGTGTGCCACTTGTTGCTGCACTTATAAAGTTCAAGATGTTAATTTCGTTACCATCTTTGTGATTTGCCGCCTTGTACCCGTTTTACTTATGTTAGTTATATTTTTTTTGGGTCTTACTTGTGCTAATCGCTAATTCCACTCGCATGTAATCCATAGATTGTATTTTTAATTTATTTTACTTAAGGTATTGGCGTGATTATGCAAACTTACCTTAGCTGCGCTGCAGACAGAGGCGGCCAGGAAAGCTAATAACACAAATTTGTGACTCATCATGCTTAAGCTTTTTTTGTTTTTAACTCTTTTTTTTATATCGATTTCACACACGACTACGTACTAAGCGCAAGTTGTTGTGAACAGACTGACGTCTAAGCGTGAACTGTTTTGTTCCCAATTGATTCTCAGTTTGGACAGCAGCAGCTCCAACCACTTTCCAGTCTGAGCGTAACACTGAAGAGCGAGCGCTTTGGTGCTTACATTGTTTTGGGATTGGCTTGATCTTCAAGAACCGTGCACGCATACACACATAAAAATTTATCAAGCACATATTCATATTTACCATATATTCCAATAAGCCGATCACAAAATAAATTCCAATGCAAAGTTAACATAAGAAAACCGACTAATATATATTAGTACAGCGCCTTACTGCTTCGCTCTTTTGAGGGTAAATACTAATTAAATGTTATGGCGCGTGTTTAAAGAAAAGTTCTCTAAGTCTCTCGGGTCAGGAAAACAGGGTAACGAAACCGTAGAACTTCTAATTGAAACAATGTTTGCGGACGCCATGGCTTAAGATACCAACATGTATATTTTTAACAGCACTTTCTACTTTATACATAAAATGGAATTAAAAAGTAACATACTTTTAAATTTTGTATATCTTATACTAACTAAAAAAAGCTTCAATGAAATCAGTCACGAAATTTAAATCCCTTTGCTATTAAATCTTTTCGAGCTTCTAGTATGTCTCCTTGCAACTCTTTGGCAGCTTCAGGGCAATCATTAAACGTCAATGTTCGATACAGAACAGTAAAAACTGAATATATCTAAAATAATACAAAATTATTTATTTTTAACTGTTATTTCTTATGTTACTTAACACAGGTAACTTACTCCAAAGAGTACTATCAGTAACAGTGGAAGCAGTTGAATATGCAGCCAGTATTTTGTTGTCAATGGCGTTTTCACTAAGCCCAGCACAAGGGCCAAGTACGGCACAGCAAAAAGCGATGCATAAAATATCCAACGCTGTAGATTTGTCATACTTTCCACACTTTACAAAAAAAAAACTAATTAAAAACGCGGAGTGCAACACGTAAACAAGAGGCCGCTAGGGATGGGAGATTCGTCGTTTTTTGACAGCATATTTATCGATTTTCGTGTCTGCACAGCTGATAATAAAACAACGGGTGCTATGGCAGTCAGCTTGCATACGCAAGCAAAAGTCGGTTATGTTGTTTAATTGAATACTTAAATGCTATATGCGAAAGTTTTATACTTTAAATAAAATTTGAAACTAAATTATGTTTAGGTAGGGGTGACGTCCATGACGCCAACCGTGCAAGGTGTGTTGGCCAATAAGTCAGCTGTGCGACATCCAATTATTTGAAATTTAATCTCGTTTTCTTTTAAGGAGCCTCCAACAAACAGTTTTGGATCGCTGCTCAGAGCCCAAAGCTCATTCTCTCCTTTTGAATTTTTATTAATTTTAAGGCCAGTAACGAATTTTAGCTGATGAGGGTTATAAGCCACCGCACGTATATCGTCAGCAGTATAATTAGATGTCTCCTGCCAACTAATTAACGCTCCAAGGCTAATTAAACTACAGTATAGATTGCCGCTCGTATCCATAACCTCTGATTCACACTGAGTGCCTCGTGTACCAAGGACACGAAATTCCTTACTAAGATTCCTTTTTAGTGGCGTTTGCCAATTGGTTTCATTGTTTACAACATGAAGTGGTATAGCAATCTCATGAAAGCTATTCAGAGTATGAAAGTACAAGAACCGTTCTGCAAGAAAATTTATATTGATTATACATTTTTAATATTTATTTTAGAGCCTACCTGATTCATCAATTGGGCTTAAGCTAACACTAAATATGCCTGCATAGGCACTACCAAAACGGCGAACGCCCATTGCTGGCTGCATGGACTCGTGCTCTATACGCCAAAACCTTCCCGTAGCTGCGTCAAAGACAATCAAACCATAGCCCCAAGCATCCGCTATATAAGCCTTGCCTTCCAAACACTTATTAGTTTCCTTATTGTCCAATAAATCTACTACCATAGCCGTAAAGATTGATATGCTCGGCGTATACATATGCGGAGGTACTATAGAACGTTGAACGAGTTCATCCTTAACCAAGTCAAACACTAATATCTGCGGCGGACATAATTGCAGTGAGTTTACCTGTCCCGAATCCACTACCCATAGTCTCCAACATTCATCAATCTGTAGTTCAAAGTTTAGTTAATAAGTGTCATATTTTAGTATAACATTTAAGTTCAACTCACATAGGTTCTAAGAGCCGAAGTTATGCCAGAGCAGTTACTCGATGGCATATGCCATTCCATGCTAGGATAGGCTTCCAGATGCGGGTTTTCGACTACTTCATTATCACTTGACGCCACAGTGGCCAGTGTATATGGTGTTCCAGTACTCAGACGTGGAATTGTCAGAAATGTTCGATGACGTCCCTCATCGCCATACTCAATATCTATATCCACAGGAAGAAAGTGATTATTCCTTGGTTGCTCCTTATCGCTGTTTAACACTTTTAAACTGAGATCACTCCACTTATGCAACGTGTAGAGCTCTTTAATATGCAATTGTTGTGCTCCTGCATTGGCTAGTAGTAAGCTACTAACTAAAAAGATGCCAATGAACTTCATCTTAATCATTTTATTCAGCATCTCAAATCAACCGAATAGAAAAACTTCGTCTAAACCGTTCAGTCGACGCGTTAGAACTGACTTGCAGGTGCAGGTAGACCCATAGCCATGGTATTTTCAGTGTTGAGGCGTTGCCTGTCCAGTGCTAACAAACCCTAATTGACCAAATAGGTAATGGCAAGGGTAAGAGTAAAGGCCAACGAAGATGATGACGATGACGACGGCGATGATGATGTTGCGAAGGTAAACAAAGGATGGCGGCAGGTAAGCGTTAATCTCTTACAGGAAAATGGGTCTGGCATGCCAGAGTTTATTGCCGTTTAATACTTAGAGATTTATGGACACCTTTTTATGGCGGCTTCAAGTTTATTTACATAGCACAAGAACCCGCACACTCCTCACTCTGAAACACACACACAAGCACAAACACTTCATACATAAGTTGCATCGCTTGCACCTCACCTAGCTGCAACATGTCAACAACGATACAGCATTGCACGCGATAATTGATCTCTCAATGTTTAAGCGTTTGTGTGCCGGAAAATGCTGTCCATCGGCAATTCGAGTGCAGACAGACTTGCCACAAACGAAAAGTTAGAGTCAGTCTATTCGTTTCAGTCTCTTTCAATATACATCAAAGCTAAGCCAAAGCCAAAGCCAGAGCCACTAAGCAAGCGGAGATTGGAATCGTATATAAACTTGATTGCCACGCGACGGAATTTCTTGTATGAATAGAAATTTAATGGTTATAATTGTATTCATGTACTCATACTCACACTCATACTCTTACTTAAACTCATAGTAATACGGGTATGCATGTTTTCTGCAACGATATGTCGTTTAGCTTTTAAATTTGCATTCAAAATAACAGTTACCATATATATTTTAATAGTTTTAGATTGTTGAGTAATAAATAAAATGATAGTGGGCGCAATATTCATAAGGTTTATTTCTTGCTCACATTTCCGTATGTGTTTAGATAATTATCTACATTTGTGACATGGCCAACAAATAAATTCAAATCAAGTCAGTGTCATTTAACAAAAAAAAATATATATATATATATATTTATGTCAAATTCATAAATTGTTCCGGTAAACATTATTGTATGCGATTCGCTGAAACATTTTAAAGCTGTTACAAATATGGTTCGATCTACTAAGCTTAAGATAATTTATTGCTCTCATATTTAACACTTAACAAACAGGCTTAAGAATAACCAATTGACTTATAAGACTATATATATTATACAGTTGATAAACCATTGTTACAAATTTGTATATAGAATACCATATTGTAACCTTCATCCCATTAAGTTTATCATACATTTTAAAAGGGTTTAAAATAAAATTATTATATAACTGTTTGGAAAATAATTCTAATATTTAAATCTTTATTTGTACTTTGGGTTTATAAGCTAACCATTTCGGCGACGCCTTCTGTTCATTAGGTTATTCCTCCTCCTTTTGGCAGCCCGTCGCTGTGCAATAATTTTCCTTCTTGCGGCTGCTTGACGCTGTCGTCGTCTTACTTGTTGATTTCTGCGATTTAATTGTATTGTAGTGGGATCTGCAGTAGTGCCTGTATTTAAGTTAGGGTCAATCGCTGAAGCAGTTGTTACTTCCTGTTCCCCCTGGTTCTCTGCTTCCCCTTCGTTAGGCAATAAGCAATCAGCATGAGCATCATTTGCAGGATTGTCGCAATCTATGCATCCTTCCGGTACGTTTGGATTTAGTGATGTGCAGGCAACTCCATCGCTGTCTTTTATAAGCAAAGTACCCAAAAAAAGCGAAACAAGTAATACAGTTAAAGTTTTCATCTCGGAGGAAATAAATTAATGTGAACTTTTTAGTCTACCTTAAGTTTATATAGTTATTAACTAGGTTACAAAAACGGAGAAATTCGCAGCTGCGACAATAGATTTTATATACAATAGGCGCTCACAAAATGGAATCAATTTGTTTCTAGGCTAATTGGAATAATCAAATCTACTTTTCAACTGCTTCAAGTTCTCCACATAGAATTATAGTTCTATTTAGCACGTGTTACTCCAGCGTCATCAAAGTTCAAATGGGAACTTCAACTATATTTGTTTATTATTTGTTCAGGTGATTTTTAAGGGACAAATTTTTAAACAAAAAAAAAAGTTGAGTTTAATTCGCATTACATAATCAAACGTGAAATTATTTAATAATTGGCAGCTGCCTTTGCTAATTTGAAAGCATTTCAAGCTTTAAACACTTCAAAACGGTTTCAAAATAATAACATCGAATTCAAAACAGAAAAAAAACAATAAAAATTTAATTCATAATTTAGAAATTTGCAATTGCTTTTAAGTAAATAAAAAAGATTTGAAAAAATATGTATATATATATATACAATAATATATATGTATACAAAAATAATTTGCCAACTGGTTCGACTCGTTATTTTATGGCTCATTAAAGTCGGCTTTATGTGCTGCTAAGTTGGGCCTTGTCAGAACTTGCGGTTAAATTATGTAGTTTTAATTTTGTGTAATCAATTAATTAACACGCAACTAGATTAAGATAACTCATCCAAGAAAATCAATCAACTATATATACGATATTTATATATATTTCATGTTTATTTGAATTAGTTTGGAGTTGGGAGGATGAAAAGCCAAAAATATTTTACAAAAGAATATTTACAAAAAATTAAAAAAAATTAAAAAAAATAGAAAATTTAGAATTTTAAATAAGTTAAAAAAATATTTACATATAACAATTATATAAAAAAAACATATAAAAAATATGTGAAATAAAATATGGAAAAAATTATAAAAAGTTAAAAGTGTTGGTGGCAGAAGAATAGAAAGGGGCAATTAGTATCCATGATGATAGTAGTAGCCACTGTTACGGGCTGCTACAGATGTTAGATGATCTGCAGCAGCCGTTGGAGCTACAGCAATTGTTGGCACATGACTACCGACCAGAGTGTCCAGATAGGAACGCTGATAGATATCGCGGGTGGCTTTGCTAGGTGGGAATGCCTCACCCTGATTTAGAGCTGTAAAAGGATTACGCACACTATAATTAACGACACCTGTTGTATCGTACTTATAGGGTGACTTTGTGTTTACAGTCGTTGTCAGAGCGGGACTGGTAAAGTAGGCTACTGCACCCGCTGCAGTGCTCGGTGCATGTGTATTAAATGTGCTGTAGTGCAGCAGACTGTTATGAGCGGGTGCAGTGGGCAGGACAAGACGGTGACCCAAGTAGGGACTCTTGATGCTGCCCACAGATTTGGTTTGTGGCAGCTCCAGGCGCACAATGCGATTATTGTACTCGTTGGGATTGAGATTCTTCAAGAAGAAGCGATGGAACTTGGAGGCTATGGCATAGATGACTCCAGGCTCTGCACGCGTTGTCGTTATATCAGCAACAAACTGCAATCGGTCGCGATCCTGTGCCAGCACAGCCTGTTCATTAGTGGCTGGATTCCAGGAGGCAATAGCTGTCTCGCTGAGTGGACTGAAGATAAGGCTGCTATCAAATGGTGAGACGGTCATGCCAATGCCCTGGGAAGACTTTTTGCCAACCAACTTCACGTCCAGCATTTTACCATCAGGCAGAGGACCGGCACGTAAAACATTTTTGTGCACCGAAAACACGCTAATTATAATATAGATTATGTACAGTATTGAGAGTATTAGTTAGATGACTGAACCTTACCGATCTGTAGCCAGAGGTTGGAAGTATACAATGCCATTTGTTTCATCAAACGAGATGCCCACAACGCCATCCATCAGCACGAAGCGATCGTTGTGAATCTCAGATTGCGCAAAGTCTGGATCAGGATACATCGCTGTGAATAAATAAATAGATATAGATTATAATTGATTGATTTAACAGTTACCAGTAGAATCATACCTGGATGAGACAGACGCCATGTAACATCCTTGCTGCTGTCGTATACAATAATACCAGGCTCAACGGTATCCGTGATGTAAACGAAAACATCATCACAAGTCTTCGCCGTCGTCTCATCGATAACCATATTCGTGAAAAGTGTTTCACCACGCAGAACTTCAGCTGGGAAATCGATACGACGCACCACACGATCCGTATGTAAATCCACAACGAGTATCTTGGGTGGACAGGTGTTTTCATAATCCTCCAAAGATCGCGAGATGCCCGCATCAAGCAGCCACAATCGATTGCAAGAATCAATTCTCAAACGATAAACCGATGTCAAAATCAAATCGCTGCAATTAAAGTTCGAGCGTCCCGTGTTGGAGAATGACCAATCCGGATATGCTTGCAGCTGCGGTGAATCACCAATTTGTCCCTTGGGCACCCAGTTCACCGTAGATGAAACACCCGAAAACAATTTTGGTGTCGCTATAAATATACGATCCGATGAAACGGCAATACCTGTGATCAAGACATTCTCTGGACTATAAAAGGCGGGATCACTGGTACGTGATGGTGTGTCAAAGTTGTAGCCCAAGAGCTTCCATTGCTTGATGACCTGCAAGCCACTCGATTGTGCCTTGACTGGCACGTGACTGCTTGCCCATAGCACCAGGCACAGGGCTGTGACAAAGATGCCTCTCATATTTCTATCTATAAAATAAAACTTCCAATTAGACTTCAACTTTTCGCCATAAACTAATTCGAATTTATTGCAGTTGCCACAAAGTGCATTTTATGATACCAAATACCAATCGTATAGATCATTATGTTATATTCACAAAATGCTTTTAGTTAAAGGTAAATAAAACTAATGGCTTATAGCCATATAATGCTAATTAAGCTATGGCTATCAGCCAAAGCCAACAGTTTTTACCAATATAAACAAATAACAAATGAATTAAAATAGAATTTTTAAAGTTATTAACAAAGTCTTAGGGAAATCCCAAAAAATGAACCTTACAATGCAAACTTGTTGGAGAACTAATTATATTCAAGATATTCTATATCAAAATATATCTGTATATAGATATATATCTTTAGGAATATGTTTAATCCACTTCCAGTTCACCAGCTGTAGAAGATTATAAAGCTACAATCAAATGAGCTTATGATATGCCATATATTAATATATTAAAAATATATATATTGTCTATATATATTTAAAGGTGTGTTTCATTTCTTATGCATATATATATTATATATATATTATTGATATGATAATAAATGTATATCAAATCTGTTATAGATACCGGATTGCAGCTGTCACTTAACTCGGCATTGTATTCAAATGAAGTTCTTTTTTTGTCCAGTGTACTGGTTCTTTTAATACCAAAGTGACAACAGCTTTTGGCTGTGACTTGAATAGAGATCGAGTATCTATATCTTTGTATAGTTTCTGTCTGCAAATAACTTGTTAGTCACTTAAACTCATGCACTTGTCAGACGAGTGCTGTTCCTTGAGACTCGAGCTGACAGTTCGTTTTGCTTAGTTAGATAATTTTGATTAAGCAATTGAATAAATGACTAACTAAATCAATGTGACAAGTTTTAAATTCCTTCTTTTTTTTTTTGATAACTTCACACTTGGAGTTACACTCACACACACACTCAAACACACACGCAGAGATATTAACACAAGTTTGGCCAAAAAATTTAATATTTTTTCTTCACTTTCTTTGGCTCTGGCGCATGTGCCACACACTCGACTTGATCTTGCGGGAATGATAATTTGTCAAGTTAATTGAATTTAGCCCGTTTTGTTATTTTTTTAATTTTTGTTAGTCAAATTTGATAAATTATATGAATGCCAAGTGTCAAGGCTCGTAAAGCTTACAAATTACTTCACTTCAAATATTTTTTATGTAATTTTTATAATATTTATTTGTGCAACAAGGCGGAAATGTGTATAATTTAGTAGACCGACAGGCGCCTAAGACAAACAATAAGTCTCTCGACATTGGCCAACTAAGTGAATTAGGCCTGTTGCCAGTTAATTTATATGACTTGACCGTTTGGCCTCAAAAAAGGTTGACGATGACAATTTAACTGGGCTCAAACAAGCGAAACTACTTACAATGCGACAATCTCTTTCTTTTTATTTTCTTGTTTCCCATTTTTGAGTATTATTTTCTTTTATAATGAACATTCGCTTTTTATTTTTTGGTTTTCATATTTAAAATTATCTCTTATAGTTTTTCTATTCATTGTCAAAATTAAGCGAAAACGCAATAAAATGATATTATTTTTAGACTTTAAAACTTGTTTAAGCCAACTATTCAAACTGTACACAAAAAAAGATATTAAATAAAAGAAATACTTATAATCTTGTGTAAGTTATTATATATTGCAACAACATACATATATATACAAATTTGAAATCGGAAGCTATACTAAAATATTATATATACATAAATAATAGATCACATTTAAATGTTGTTCGGCTACTTAGCCAAATTAACAATATATTTCACATGACCCAAAACCAAAGCCCCCTAGAGAGCAAACAAAATTTATTGCAACCGTATGCCAAGTATCAAATTGGGTTCAACCAAACTGACAACAAGTAAAACCCCTACTAGGTCTACATCTACTATGTTAACCAGTCTCTATAGATACCCTTATCTGAGTTACACACTATTGCAGCTGCTACGTGTTCTCACGCGTTTCACAATGGACAGACAGGCACATAGACACAGTCAGACAGACAGACAGACAGACAGACAGATAGACAGAGACACAGACAAGAAACAATGTAGCAAAGGTTTAATTACCCACCAACTGGAGCAGTTTTCTAACTTTGTCTGCGTGTAGATATTTTGATTAAATATAAATATTTCTTTATTAGCCTCTATACTTTATACTTTATACTTTATAGTATGTGTTTATTGTACGATATGTTTAGGAGAGTTGGCAAACGGAAGAGAAGTCAATAGTTGCTGCAGTCAATATTAACACATGGCTGTACATTTTTGTTGCCAGAGTTGTACGCACAGGTCAAAGATACTGATGAAATATGCTTTGTATTGCTTCCTTATAACATATATATACATACACGCACACACACTCAAGCACATAAAAAACAGTTACTGATATACATACACAGATATGGAACAGTCAATGGATACGATCGATTTTAATGGTTACCATAAAGCAAAGCAAATCCGAATGCATTGCAAGTTGTGGCAATTAACACAGTTCTTCATTTGGGCAAATAAGAAGCAAGCGTCGGCACTTTTTCGCCAATTGCTTGCAAGACTGTTAGCTAACTTTTCGGCATGAGTTTACCCTTGGCTAAAGATAGTTTAATTACACACTTGTTGCAATCACTTAGTTCTTTCTATTTCAAATGAATGAATGCGGATATGGTGAGAGTGTTACACATATTTCCCTCCCTCATAGAAACTAAACGGAATAAAACCACACCGTACCGAAACGTTTGATAACTTAACCGCTACTCGTGCCACACAGCGGAACTGTAGCACTTAACTTTAAATAAAGTGCATGGCAATTGGCACTCTTAACCGTTAAAAGAAAAACTCTGCGACGGCCACTGCGGTAACGGTGACGACGTGCCAACCGTGCCAGCCGACTGACGATTGTATACACGTTCGTTGCTTAAGTCTTTTGTTTAGCCAATGCTGTGCGAACGAGCCAATTTATTGGCAGTTTTCAAGTTTTCGGTTTTCAGTTTTCAGTTTGACATTAGCTTACTTTGAGATACAATCAGCCAAATACTTCTATTGCTTCTGCTGCTGCTGTTGCTGCTCTTGCTGCTGCTGCTTTTGCTGCTGCTGCTAACTTTAACTCGATTTGTGTACGTACGCGACACGTCTAAGCGTTGCGATTGCCGCTTTGCGACTGCGCTCATATCATACAGCGCACCGAATTTTATAAGAGCTCAAATAACTATCAAACATCATATCAGCGTGCTGCCAACATATGTGGTTAAGCTCTATAGATACCCTGTAATATGTTCTTCTTAATACTTATATAGACACGCAGATGCTTAAGTAAATTTAGAATATAATTGTTGCATACAAGATAATTGCTTTGGAATCATGTAAAGAAGAGTATATATTAATTAATTTATATAAATATATTAATATTAAATTCAATTCATTCAATATACTATTAAAAACACACTTGTAAATATTCTTTTTAAAAATTTGTACTTCTCAAATAAAATACAAATATTTTACAGAAGTTCCGCAACTAAATGAACTCTTAAGGTACATCAAATTCATATCTTCTTTTTGTGTGTTACAGGGTATTGGGCGTTAAAAGGCGAGAAAATGGCTAGTGCCACAATCCACGCTCAGTTTTCCACAACAATATCAAATTGCCACTCTTATACATGTTGTTATGGCAATTACTCATACGCTCCGTTGACTGGCGTGAAAAATCCCAAGCAGCTTTTACTTCAGCAGCAACTTTGGATAGCGGCACATCTTCTATACATTTGCATAAATCTTGATGTGCATTTGTATGAGTATGTAAGTGCATGTGTGTGTGTATATCTATATATATATGTTGTGCGGGACAAGTTTGTCAAATCGCAACTGACTGCTCTGTGACATGTAATTGGTTTTCACAAGTTCATTATCGCAATCTGTTAATCAATGTGCAAAATGTGCATTTATTTAGCATGTTGACGCATATTTCTGAGTACTCAATAAATATTTGTTAGACAATTGAAAAACGATTTAAAAATACTTTAGATTTAAACAGGCATTCCTAAAATAAAACTTTGTTATTGAAGCATGCGATTTGTTAGAGACTAAACAAAATAAAAAAACACACAAAAAAAGAACAAAACATTTCAAAATATTTTGATTGCAATGCTTAAAATATACTTGGAGAATTTGCAATAAAAATTTTTTTAATGAAATCGTGATATATGTGTCTAACTGCAGGTCAAAATCTTATCGTACATTGAATTGTTATACCCTGTGTATAAATTAATGGGGTAGTAGGGAGTTCAATTTACTACCTTATATTCTTTATTTAAAACACATTGAAATATTATAACTCACCATCTATTCCATATAATTAGATGTATAAATAGATGTCTACTGATTTGGACTGCTAGTTGAAGACAGAAGAGTCATTTAATTCCCCTTATTCCTAGAAGCGTCTTATGTTAATTTGACTTATTTATTCAAATTTACAGGATGTCTGTTCAATAACAGTTTATATGACTAAATACATCTTCAATTGAATGACAAAGTGTAACGATTTAAGTGCGATTAATGTTATGAAAAAGTGGCGAGACCATAAAAATAAATAAATAAATAAACCAGATAAATTCAAATTAAAAATGTTAATTGAAATCGGACTTGAAGCAATGGGTGTATTGCCTTTTTCAACAAAATCGCGGGCAACAATTAATAATAAAAGATAAAAAAATATGTTGAACGGGTAAGAAAAATTTGAACATGCAATAAAATGTAATATATCGTGCCAGATTTAGCATATATTTTTCATATATATTAATTTATTTTTTTTTTCTTATTTAAGTTAAACGTTTAACACTTGGTGGCAATGCATTTTGTACACTTGTGGACAAGTTTGTATTTCCGAAGAAAAGTTTAATTATAATGTTGCAATTAAAATTGATTAATTGATAATTAAAAAAGATAAAAATTAGACTTTGATAATCAAAATAATTCATTATAATCTCAAACTTTTACTGGGTGGTCGATTAACAACTTCTGATTCTTATTATTCCTTCTACTATATACGATAGAATGTTATAATTTGGATAGCCTTCATCAAGGTCATATATACAACAAGAGATCGGAATGAATTATAGAATAATGTATATGTAAATGAAACTAGTAGCTAATGTATATTATCTGAATATATTTTTATAAACGTTTCTTTAATACGTTTTGCTATGGTAATTACTAGTTACCATTTTTTCATTTAAATTGGTTACTAAAGATACAGATACAGATACTTTAAGCAGCTGCACTGTTATGGCAAGTGTAACTGCAACTGCAACTGCAACTGCAACTGCATATGCAATTGCATTTCATAACATCTACGGTCAGATGTGTGTGTGGTAACTATGGCAATTGGTGAAAGCACTACAAGATGTAAAGCCTCTCAATGGGGGGGGCAACAACTCGTTTGCGCTCTAAAATTGAGAGTGTCAAAATTTTATGCATTAATTAAAACTAAAATTTTAATTGAAATGTATCTATAATGGTTTTTAGTACAAAATTGGTTAAGTTCTTTCAAATAACAACAACAAAATATTAACGGCTTAACAAAGAAAAATACAAAGAAAAAAAGAAAAGCAGTTATGCAAAAAAAAATCAAAAAAAAATAAAATAAAAATCAATTGCAAAAGCAAGTACTACAACAACAGCTAGAGCAACGGCAAGAGCAACAACATTTAAACTGGTTTGTTGCCAGAATTAGCCAAGTTGCTAGGTTGCAGCAGCTTTTATAGATTTGGGACTTTGGGGTATATTGGGCATGTGGATTGGTTGGGTATGAATCAGAAAATTACTGGAGAACTGTCCGGTTTCTCCAAACATTCCCCAAAATTTCATCTCAAGGAATTTACCAGTTTGAATTCCGGCTTACAAAAAAGCATTCACTTTGCTTAAAATTATAAAAATAAAAAAAAAAACAAATCGCTTTGATGGTATCATGCTCTTACCCGTAATTAAAGTACTTTTTGCTGGCGATACTAACAGCTAATTATACGGGTTTTTGTTTTGGTTCTAAGCTTAGTCAAACACACCCCAGCAAAAGTCAAGGTTAATATTAGGCTGGCTTAAACAACAGTTACCAATGATATAACCATATTTTAATAGTTTTGCACTTGACCATTACGATTGTTACGAAATCTTAACCGGAGATAAAGTTAGAGTTGGACCTGGAGGTAGAGCTGAAACTGAATCTGATACGATTAGTGAGTTTGGGTGTAGGTGGTCATACAGCTCCGGGGCGTTTAATGTATATGTTGGATTAGGTTTTCCTTTCACACGACAACAACAACAACAACAACAACAACAACAACAACAACAACGACAACGACGACATCGATAGCGATACAAGTAGCTACAACGACTCTGCCCTCAAAAGTCGCTCATTAGCCGTTTTGGATTTCGAAAGTAACCAATTTATAGAGAGAGAAAGATAGATAGGGAGAAAGAGAAAGAAAGACAGAAATCCAATCCAAATCTGTTTAAGTCCATATGCTCTGTCGCCCATGCCCAGTCTTGGCGACTCCACACCTGAAGATTAATAGTCGCAAACACTCTTACTACCTATATATATATATATATAAGTATTATGTATATATACATATATATTTTTACTTGTTTTATGTATGTATGTAGAGCTAGAGCTGTTGTTGCCTCTCCTTTCCCACCCTATCCTGCTTTGTCTACCCACCACTTTGTGGCTGACATTACGAAATGAACTTTAAATATGTGATCGTTTATTTTTTTTATATACACATTTTTGTCTATGTGTCCGAACTATCGGTGGTCTCTGTGCATTCTCCACATACTCATAGATATAGCTTGTCATCGCCATCACTTCATCATTATGCCATTGCTTCATTTGTGCATTCTGTGCGCACCAATCTGATTTTAATGGAAACCACTTAGGAACAGTTGTTGTTCAATTCAGTGGTTGGACAGTTTCATTAACGGGTACGTAGTGTTGACAAGGTCTTTGAATTTGGTAAGCATTTCAAATTTATATTTATTTATTTAGTTTTTTTTTTTATTAAGCTTTACAATCTTATAGTCACACAGCATGGTAGCTTTGAGGTAATTCTAAATGCCAAATATGAGCAAAAATTCAATTAAATAACATGAAAATAGGATCATAAAAGAGTAGTATCCAACGCCCCTAATGTGTCTTTAAGGCATCAAGTATAACTATAAAAGTGCGCCATTTAACCAATTTTTACCAATTAGAGCTTTGTGATTTGAAGGCTCCACCTCCGCAGAAGGTGTGCCAACAGCCGGTTTTTCATCACCAACATTTACCACGTTACTTGTATTGTACTTTATACTTTCAGTTTCAGCAGATTTCCAGACTCAACAAACCAACCAGACTATTATATAGCACTCTGCATACGTGCACAATGCGAGCTCTCGTACTGGAACCAGTATGCATTTGTTCAGCTGTTATTTTAACTGCGGTCAAATCGGTTATAGCTGTTTGTAAGTATGTATGCTTATGTACATACATATTTCTATTCTTTTGTATGAAGGCCAGCAACACGCCAAGCGCCAACACCTCTGGCGCTATTGACCACACTAATCCGTAAGGAGGTGTGTGCGCAGTGAAGTGGATATGCAGCTTGCATTTTGTTTTATTCCAATTTATCATGTTCATATTCATAACAACAGTAAAAAGACTCATAAATACACTAATATCTTATCTTTATGCATAAAAATAAAACATTTCCAGCTATTTTAATGCTAGTTAAGCAGATAAACAAAACTTTGTTTATATTTCCTTTACGTACATCGTAGCTTATAATTAACATAAGCATAACATTAATGGCTACTTAACATGCCAATCGTGCACGCTGTTATTAATATCTTTAAGCATCTGCAATGTTTGGACATAATATAAACAAAAAGGAAATTAACATTGACAACTCATGTTAGCTTAACATGAGACAATTTAGTTTGGAGAAAGGATTGAGAAGCAGCACTTTTCGATATTAAGAGCAAAGCGGAGCTATTGGAAATGTGCAAAATCCAAAACTATGTAACACATAGAAATAATCATCGGAGACCCCATAAAGTATATATATTCTTGATTAGGACGACAAGACGAGTCGATCTAGCCACGTCCGTTTGTCCGTCCGTCTGTCCGTCTGTCCGTCCGTCCGTCTGTCCGTCTGTGTGAACGTCTGTTTCTCAGAAACTAGAAGAGCTAGAGCAACCAAATTTTAAACCCAGATTTTTTATTTTCGTACGCTATACAAGTTTGTTTTTAATTTTTCAATTTCCTCCCCTGAACCCCGCAATTCGAAAAAAACCATTATTAAGCACAATTTTCAACTGATCAAATTTATTTTTGGTACACATCATAATTAGACCATTCTTGATCGATGTTGTGAATCTGGGTAAGATTGATCAAAAATCTCGTAGTAGAACGCGCAAAATAAGAGCTAGAGCAACGAAATTTGGAACGTGAATTTTTTATGTTCGTACGCTATACGAGTTTGTTTTAGATTTACGAATTTTCTCCCCTGACCCTGGCAATTTGAAAAAATTGATTATAAGGTACAATTTTTAACCGATCAAATTTCTTTTTCGCACACATATTGAGTAGACAATTTTTCATCTACTTTGTGAATTTCGTTAGAATTGAACAATAAACACGGAAGTTATACAACATTAACTACCGCGCTATAGAGCGTGGGGGGCTAAAAGGTGCGCGCAATGGCTAAGTACGTGAAGAACTGTGTGTATGAGTATGTGTGCGTATGGCTGTGTATGTAGGCAAAGGGGCTCTCGTAGTCGGGTACACTCGACTACAGATTTCTTACTTGTTATTAGTTATATATATTACTTTATATTATTACTATTATTATTTTTTATTACTGAAATGTGTTATATTCTATAAATATGTATTTTTCGCAGTAATATTACTTAATTAGTTTGTAGTTTACTGTTTATGCAAATAATTTAAAAGAAGGTTGACGACAGTCAAATGGACATCTTAAAAGTCTTGTATAATAAATATTAAGTGACTTTCAATTGTTCCAGTTTCTTAAACATTAAATATTAATATCAAAAATTTAATAAACTCCATACCCTAGAGCATTCACTGCTGCAGAGTCCATGTGTTGGCTATGAGTTTATTTTAGCAAACCGGCTACACTTTTACCAACCAATAATATAAAACGGCAACAATTTTTGAGCTTTGCTTAGGCAAATCAAAAAACATGACAGTTAACGAGTATTAATAAATTATAATAACACATTTTTTATTCCTTTTTATCTGTTCATATCTAGTTTGTTAGCTAAAGACTTATGCAATAAAAGTAAAAATTATATATAAATATTGCAAATAAAAACGTATAACAAAATTTTTCAAGTTTGTTTAAACCATTGAAATCAATATGTATATATATTACAACTGGTTTTTATAAAAAAAAAAATAAAAAGTCTAAAGGTTTTTAATACTCTTTATTCTCAACTTGTAATTGAAAGCAGCCATTGGAACAACCTTGAAGGAGAGTCTAATGTCCTTACTGTATATATTAATTTAATACTTTTAACAGAGTAACTTCTAGACGTATAAATCATTAGGAAATGTTGCCTTGATTGTGATATTATCGGAAACAAATCTTATACATCTTACGCAATTTTAAAGTAGACATATACAAAGATCTAACTACCCACAATCTACACACATTTCGCAACATTTTTTACACACGCACTTTTCATTTTTTTTAAAATTTTTTTTTATAACTTTGTATTTTTTTTTATCGTTTTTTTGAGTAAGTATTTGTTACTCCATAAAATCGAATCTGGTTTGCATTTACTTCTTTTTTCCCCATGGCAGCCTGGCGCGGTAGGTGTCTTGTTTATATTAGGCGTGGTATTTTTCTTAGGCGAGTGTACATAAAAAACTAAATACCTCTATCAATATATGTATCTGGAACAGAATTGAAATTGAATGATTGCTGATAAAGCTAGTCAGAATCCATTAGAAATGGCATTCAGCTGAAAGTAAAAGCAAACTTTAACCAATTTAATAGCAAGGCAAATAGAAGGAAAAGTCAACATAATTACGAGTATTAGATCATCGCCGTAGGCCTAAAGTTTATGATTTGAAAATTAGCATAGGTAATTGGATAATAATAATAGGGCCTGAGGCTCCCTTGAGATTATTAGAGCTCAGTTATATTATGAACTAGAATAAGTATTCATAACAAAGGCGTGTCCCATTCAGTTTTTATTTAGATGTCAACGCTACAATTACAAATTTCAAGTGGTTCTATTTGGATGAAGTTCATATTACTTCAGCTGGCCATACTGGCAGCTGGGATACAAGCGTCTGGCATTAACCTAATGCAGTTATCCAGCGAAGACCAATCCCAGGCAGCCTGCACATTGACTTTACTTCAAAAATATTTCAATTCTGGTGGTGCGCTCTCTGGTGCTATTCTCTGTGTGAGTGTTACAAGTCATAGTCCGGATGTGCAGGAGCAGCTGTTGCGTGAATTAAATCTTCAAGCGAGTTATCCTTGGACCATAATAACAACGCAGCCGCAAATACAGGAAAAGAATGAAACTCATTCTCAAGTGATGCACATGAAGCCGCAATGTTACTTTTTAGTATTCAATGATTTGGATGATGAAGAACTGATTCAGATATTTCAACATTGGCGAGGTATGGACAATTGGAATCCTTTGGCACAATTTGTAGTTTATTTGGCATCCGTTGAGGAGACCGATGAGGAGATGACTGATCTAACGGCTGAGCTTCTTCTAATCTTCATGAACAATAAGATTTATAATGTAAATATCATCGGAAGAAATCAAGAGAATAATTTTTTTTATGGCAAGACAGTTTTTCCGTATCATCCGGATAACGATTGTGGTAATCGCGTAATAGCCGTTGAACTCTTGGATGTTTGTGGCTTTGAAGATAGCTCAATGGATGAATACGATAATGCAGAAAATGCAACTGAATATGCAGGCCTAGAACAAAATAGTAACCAAACTGTTGCAAAGATTTTAGTTGAGGAATATATGCTTGCTCGGCTTGAGGATAAATTTCCGCAGGATTTGAGTAACTGTCCCATTAGGGCCGCCTATCGTGGACCTTGGGAACCTTACATATTTCCCACTAATCCAGAAAAGACGGACACTGGGGAACACATTGTGGTTAAAGCAGACAATAACGAAGCACAAGAAGACCTCAATTATTTAGAAAGTGAAGAAAACGATATTGAAGAATCTGAAAGTCCTGAAACTTATCACCCAACACCCAAGATACGTCTGACTGGTATCGAATATCAACTTGTGCAGACCATAGCCGAGCGACTCCACCTCAGTATTGAGTTTGAGTCGCAGAGTATTAATTTATTTCATCTCTTTCAGCAACTTATTGAAGGGTAAGTTGCATAGACCCATCATAACAAATTTACTAATTCATTTGACAGTAAGGTGGAAATTATCGTTGGTGGCATGGACGAGGATCCCAGCATCAGCCAGTTTGTTTCCACTTCCACATCCTATCATCAGGATGAGCTTACGTGGTGCGTAGCCAAAGCAAAACAAAAGCACAAATTCTTTAATTTTTTGGCAACGTTCAATGTCAATGCCTGGTTTCTCCTATTGTTGTTTATCCTTACTGGTTCGTTTGCAGTGCTATGGGCACAGTTTGTCTCTGGCTATAAACTCAACAACTTACATAATTATTCATCTATCTGCATACGCATGCTGGGCATATTGCTTACGCAATCTATCAATGTTAGTGCTCAAACATTACCATCCGTACTGCGGTTCCTCTTCTTTATGGCCTTTCTTATGGCCTTCTTCTTCAGTAACACATATCAAAGTTTTCTGATTAGTACTCTGACAACTTCAACTGCACAGCACCAAATAAGCCAAGTGGATGAAATCTATAACAATCGTATGAAGGTATTGGTAAGCTCAGTGGATTTTCGACATCTGGACAGAGATGGAGAGGTGGGTTGCAGCTATACCTATTAATCTTTTCAACAAATCTGTTTTGGTTTAGGTTTTTCAGTATTTACGTGAAAACACACAAATATGTTACAACATTGTGGATTGTCTCAATAAGGCTGCCGACAATGAAAACCTGGCTGTAGTCGCGTCCCGGCAACATGCTTTCTACAATCCAAAGATACAGCGGGATCGACTCTATTGCTTTGATCGCAGGGAATCTTTACATGTTACAATGGTTACAATGTTGCTGTCCAAAAAGATACAGCTGTTACATCAAATCAATCCAATTACACAACAAGTCATTGAGGGTGGTCACATGCAGAAATGGTCAAGAGATTTAGATATGGTGCGCCTAATACAGGAGAATGTTGCACGTGCCCAACAGGATACCTTCAAAGCATTAAAAATTGCGGAAGTGAAAGGCGCATTTGTCTTTGCCAGTTGTCTATTGCTTTTGGCCAGTGTTGTCTTTACCTTGGAATGCCTTGTGTTCTGGTTAGTCGTCAAGTGGCACACACGTCTCAAGCTACTCCGTTTCCTACATCGGCGCTTTGAATGTGAACGTCGTGCGTACTAAATTCGTTACACATACGCCAAGTGGACTCGTTGACGTAAATAAGCGCCATAAATTGGAAATAATTTTGTATAAAAAATGATTTTAATTCATTTATAATAACTATATATGTATATACTTCATTATTATATTATGTATTAAATATATGCATAACTATATACATAAATTTCATATTTTCTTGGCACATAATTCAATTTAAAAATACAAAATTGCAATATGCCGTGGAATGCACGCTAGCGTTGCCGTTGCGCCTGCTTTTCATAATCCAAGCAGTTCTCGACATGGTGCACAGTGGTACTAAATTATTTCCAATCAAATAAGAGCATATATTTTGAACAGTTTTCCAATCAAAAGGCAATGTTTTTCTTTACTTTAATTCAATAACATAATTATTATTAAGTAAAATATTATTTAGTATTTGAAGATTTAAGTTTTTAATAAAATTCATTAAATAAATAAAATATATATAGAATAAATATATTAAGCATTTATTTTTTACAACAAAAATATCGGTTTGACCCACAGTGCGTAGTCGTCGTCACCTCCGTTGCTGATGCATCCTTAAAAGGTGGTGGCCTACTACGCCGGCTGCCCCGCACACAAGTATACAATATATATTTATATATATATATATATATATATATATATATTTATTGTATATATTGTAGATATATTCATAATTTGTATAAAAAATATATATTTTTAGATCTGGTCGAACACATTTGTTGTGGTATCATCAAATTGGCAGATTTTTGTTGTTGCTGGCCAATACAATTCAATCAGCTGCTCGGATCTAGCCAACAGCCGTCTCGACCGTTTTGCTTGACTGAATGAGTTTTCCTTTGTTATTAATTAGATGTATATGTATCATATATTTATATTTATATATAAATATAATAATTTTAATTACCATGGAATGGATATGGATTAAATATAATAAGTACATTGATAATAATTAGTTAACCGTTTGGGTGTACTCAATTTATTTATGCAAACAACTTTACAAAAACAACCTTGAATGAGCAAGTTTTACATGGAAAATAATAAAATATTACTTTTGTGTAAAAAAAACCAATTAAAAAAATGTAAAAATAAATATTAACAATTTAATATATAGAATTTTTGAATTCATATCGTACAATAAGTATAAATACTCTCGTGTCAATTGGAATTGATTTTAAATTAACCCTAATTAAAAAAGGCACAAGGAAGGTTAATGTAATAAATAAATATGAATAAGTTAAGCTTTATATTTAATAAATTGCTATCAATATACATAGACATATAGAAGTAGTTAACTTGAGAATAATACCAATATAAATCCTTGAATTATTTTCCAAATTAACTTTTATTTCCTTATATTGAAATTACTAGGGTATTTTTTAGTCAGCTACTGCTGCTTTAATGTTTGCACCTGCCTTATCTGGCCAAACATATTTATATGTAGCTATTTAAATATATAAAAGATTTTTAAAATTTTTAAATATAAATATAGATTTCCATTCGTGTCTGCGCGTCAGCGTAAAAGAATCTTATGCAAAAACGTGAGAGCGCACGATATTTGTTATTATTTTTATTTTTATTTTTGCTTTCTTTCCTTTTCACCCACTCGAAGAATAAATCAAAATAAATAGAAAAACAACTTTAAAATTTTGTATAAGCAACAAACATATTTCTTGTTATTATTTTTGATTGAGTAAGCAAAAAGAAGATTAAATAAATACACATTTAAAAAGAGACAAAGAAGAGAGGTTAAGAAAGGATAGTTTATCAGGAGCCGAAATAAAATGATCATTCAATATTCCAAAATACAAAAAATTTATATTATTTATGATGCTTATCATTTACGATCTATAAGTTCATCGCGCGATCTATTAACAAGTTTCTAGATGTAATTAAAATGCCCCAACCAGCCACCTACACACCTATATTATAACGGGCCCAAGAATATTTTCAGTTCAGTATTTTCGATACTAAATTTAATTTTTTTTTGTTTTGCAACGAAATTCTTTATTCTAATTACGAGTACGCGCTCTTTGTAGAGAATCTTCCATTCATCCCCATGTATGGATTGGACCAACGTGCAAATGTTGATTAAAAATTAGACAAAAAATAAAATACAAAAAAAAATATAAACACAACACATATAACATATGTATACACACATGCATAGACTCACACACACACACACACACAGTGCCTAAAATGTGAACAGAGCAACGCCTACGATGCCTCCACGGAGGATCGTTAATACACACCAACACAACAATTATAGATGCCCTACACAAGAGTATGCACGCTTGATATATACCCCGTAAACACCAAACTAATACATACACACGAATCCTACTTTATACTGGAATATCATTTAAATGTTCACTGTTTGTTAATCCTTTCAGTATGTAAAAAGTTGATTTAAACTGGAGCCAACTTGGGATGAAATAAGTTTAACCAACTGGTTACCAGTAGCAACTCCAGCCGTTTACTCTGTCTTCGAGCAACATTGAGTCCACAATTAATGATCTAATTTAATATAAATTAAAATGGGTAAGACTTAATGCTATGAGTGTAACTTTTAAACAGAAAACAGAAGTTGACCATAATTAATGCAAAAACATATTTTTGAAATCAAATTATATGGGATTATCCAACTATATAAATACATAAAAATAAGTTAGATTTATATTTAAAAATAATGATATATTTACACAGCTTTAAAGTGATTGATTGATTTCTACACTTATTAAAAGTTTGCTTTTAATTAAATATAGGGTATATATAAGTATATAGTATAAATCTAGTTATACATAGGTTTGTGTGTATATGTTTAGTATGCTTATATGTGTGAGCAATATTTTGTTTACTCTATGCTTAAGGCTGTCTGTTTTGGTCTCTCGGAAATTATGAAAACAAAAAGAAAAACAGCAAAAAAAAATTATTTTTAAAGATATTCGAAAGATTTTCCCCTATAGCAAAATGTGCATCCATGTGCTGCATATGTCTGTTAATTTTTATATTTGTGTTTGTGTATATGGTGTACTGCTGTGCATATGTGTGTGTGTGGAAAATCTGCCCGACTCATGGTCGACCAGATGGTATAAATATTAGCTCCTTACAATCCAGCAGCCACTCGCAGTTCTACAGCGAAAGTGTTGCTATACAAAATTACAGTTCTTCTTTATTCCGAGCAAACGGTTAGTGAAATATTTAAACTAAAAGTTTTTACCATAATATTATCAAAAAAACAAAAAAAAAAAAAATTTTGCAAATAAATTGAAGCAAAAAAGAATATAAGAAAAGAAAAAAATAAACAAAAATTTATAGTAACAATCAAAGTAGATTTTACTTTTCAAGTTATAAGATTCTTACTTTAATCCTTAAAAATTTTTGGATGTCATTCATTTGAACCTACACCCACACACACATGTATATGTATAGTTTTTCATAGTTTTTCCGCCTCGTTAAAAAAATTATCGTGAATGTTTGTCCAAAATATTAATTAGTATCCTTATACATTATCCTCTGCAGTTAAACATATTAAAACGCCATAATGTGTGATGATGAAGTTGCCGCATTGGTCGTGGACAATGGCTCCGGTATGTGCAAAGCTGGGTTTGCCGGTGATGATGCTCCCCGCGCTGTATTCCCCTCAATTGTGGGCCGTCCACGTCATCAAGGTGTAATGGTTGGCATGGGCCAAAAGGACTCTTATGTTGGTGATGAAGCTCAATCTAAGAGAGGTATTCTCACATTGAAATACCCCATTGAACATGGTATTATTACCAATTGGGATGATATGGAGAAGATCTGGCATCACACTTTCTACAATGAATTGCGTGTCGCACCTGAGGAGCACCCAGTTCTCCTTACTGAAGCTCCACTCAATCCCAAGGCAAATCGTGAGAAGATGACTCAGATCATGTTTGAAACATTCAATGCACCAGCCATGTACGTGGCCATCCAGGCTGTGCTCTCCCTGTATGCCTCCGGTCGTACCACCGGTATCGTACTAGATTCTGGTGATGGTGTTTCTCACACTGTACCCATCTATGAAGGTTATGCTCTGCCCCATGCTATTCTGCGTCTGGATTTGGCTGGTCGTGATTTGACTGATTATCTGATGAAGATCTTGACTGAACGCGGTTACTCTTTCACCACCACCGCTGAGCGTGAAATTGTGCGCGACATTAAGGAGAAATTGTGCTATGTTGCTCTTGACTTTGAACAGGAAATGGCTACCGCTGCCGCTTCTACATCTCTGGAGAAATCCTATGAATTGCCTGATGGTCAGGTTATAACCATTGGTAATGAACGTTTCCGTTGTCCAGAATCACTATTCCAGCCTTCATTCTTGGGTATGGAATCGTGCGGTATTCACGAGACCGTCTACAACTCCATCATGAAGTGTGATGTGGATATCCGTAAGGATCTTTATGCTAACATTGTCATGTCTGGTGGTACTACCATGTATCCAGGTATTGCCGATCGTATGCAAAAAGAAATCACTGCCCTGGCCCCATCAACTATCAAGATTAAGATCATTGCACCACCAGAGCGTAAATACTCTGTCTGGATCGGTGGTTCCATTTTGGCCTCACTCTCAACCTTCCAGCAAATGTGGATCTCCAAGCAGGAATACGATGAATCCGGCCCTGGCATTGTACACCGCAAATGCTTCTAAACAATGGCAATGCATACACAAGTACACCCACACCCACACCTACACGCACACAACAAAACAAATACACAAGAAAATCAAATGGCGTCGCTTACCAGGCGCCTAGAGATAAAACATGATTAATACAACTAATTAATTTTAAGTTAAACCTCTTGCTGCCCTGTTAAAATGAAAAGAGAAGACAACAAAACCAAAAAGGATAAATCGAAAATTAATTAATGTGAAATGCAAATTCATTAATCAGCAATCAGACAGCATTCAAATGTATTATATTTATATTAATATTTATTGGGAAGTGTCGTTAATGACGAAAGGAGAAATTTAGATGAAATAATTTATCCAAATTTTACAGTCATATTACAAATAAAAAGCAACCATTTTATTTAAATGAAATCGAATGTATAATTTTCATTTCGGAAAAATTTATTTTTAGCAATTACAGGAAATTACAATAATTTTGCACATCCCCATCTCAAATAAATCTAAAACACAAAAAAAAATAACATCCAAAGGTGTGGATGATCTCTGCAGAGGCGTACACTATATAAATATATATACATACACACATATATATATATATATATATATATATATATAGCGTAGCATCTGCGTGTACAGATTCCAAAAATGTACACAAGTCTCTAAATGAATAACTCATACACCCCCCTATAGACAGACTATCTAAAAATAAAGGCACAAAATATGTTTTGTCGAAGAACTGAAACTCATATATGGCCACACAGCAGCAGCAGCAGCAGTAGCAACAACAGACATTGGCAGCAACAACTTCTGGAATCAAACATTACGAACAGTGCTTGCCGGCTGTATTTTTACACGTAATTGCACTGCCACACAGTAGCTCGACCCTCGGGGGCTGCAAAAATATCTTGGAATTTCAAGTACACACACACACACAGATGTGTGTGCTTGTGTGTATTTTTGTTGTTGCTGCTACTATTTAGTGTGCACTTGAACATTACGGGTCACATGGCAGCTGGTGGCTTCCTGGAATGAAAATCCTATTGATCAAAAACTACACCAAGGGAGAAAGAAAAATAAATTATTTTCGTTGTTGATTTTTTTTGTTTTTATTGTATACATGTAATAATTTCTATAATTATTTATAGAAATGCATTTAAGGTTTCTCTTTTATATTGTTGTTTGTATATAAAAATGCTTTGCCACTTAACAATTGATATATATATATATATATATGTATATGTATATATGTAAGTACAGTTAGATAGTTATATTTATATCTGTATATGAGTAATTGATCAGTTTAGCTCAAACGAGACTCTAGATTTGATATAAAGATTTCATAAATTGATATCTAGTTAGTTCGTTGTTAAAGAATTGATTTTGTCTTTTTAATTTATTTTCTGTTAATTGGAATACTGAAATTTTCAAAAAATTTATATATATATATAGATATATATGCATTTTCTTTCTTATTTTCTCTTAACTTTAATATAGAGCTTTGTATATTAAGCAGAAAGACATCACTTTGCTTGATAAAAATCCAGTCTATACACTTATTATATAATTGAATACATGATGTATTGTTTTAAGTACATTGTTTTCTTGAAGCACATTTAGTACGCACATATATTTATGTATATATATATATATATATATATATATATATATATATATATGCGTTAATATATAATAAAAGTATAATTTAAGGCACATTTAATGGACAGTTAACATTTGTTTTGATTGGACCTGCTCTTTCAATGTCTTATATGTTGCTGCTTCATGGAATGCTTATATGTAAATATATAATGTTTTCTTCTAAGGTTTCCTCTTGTCATTTTTTATAGTATATAAATACGAACTTTAGTCTTATGCTAAATAAAAGATGTTTAAGTTTAAACAAATACAATTACAACTGTGTTGTAATAACGGATTTTCGTATAATTGTTGGTTCCCGTCCCTTAGGTGCTGATACTATTTCCGATGAGACCAGCCAGGGTGAGACCATTTCTCTTGTGTTACTATTGGATGGAATGCGATTATTATCCTGTTGATTGATGTTCTTTTTCTGTGAATAATCCAGATAATAATTATATTAATAATATGTTGATAGACATAGATAATAATAAATGAACATAGAAAGGGTTAATAAAAAGTGCATGCATTAAAATGAAAAGAAAAAGTTAGTTTACAAGGCTTGTAGAAGGATACACAGAGCGTGCAACAAGTGTTTCTCAGCTGTAAATTGGGCAAACCTTTTCACTTAATGGTGCATCGACTTCACTTTGATTTGACTTCTGTGCCTCCAAACGCTCCTGTTCGCTGAGCGTGGAGAATAGCAATGTGCCAGCGCTGGGCGTTGTTGTTGATTTGGATGCTGATGCAGATGCTGATGTAGATGTTGACATTGTTGTTACTGCTGTTGAGGACTTTGTATTTGCCTCTGATTTGTTACTCGTTGTGGCATTATTGTTTATAATATTGTTAATAAATATTTCATTAATGAGTATTTCAGCTGCTGAGGCATTACTCAACAAGGGAATTGTTGAGCTGCCGCTGGTACTGCCACTAGTTGTGGCGTTAGCTAGTTCCGTTGCACTGCTGTTGCTGGCAGTTACATTAATGCCAGTAGCCAGACTACTGGGTGTACTAATCGTAGTTACAGTGCCAGTTACCATGCTACTATTGCTATTGTTTATTGTCGCCGGCAGAGACAACGGCGGTGTTGGTGGCCCACTATAGCCAGACACGAAGGTGGCATTGCTAAAGGGTGAATTGCTGTTGGTGCGCGCATTAGCATTGCTATAGATGTTGCTTGAACTGCTGCTGCCACTGCCGCTGCCACTGCCACTATTCGGCTTCTGTTCCGGTATGCTGAGCGTCAGCTTATCTCCGCCCTGTTTTGTGTATTAATGTATGTATATGCATGTATGTATGCGTGCATATGTGGATGTGCGAGTGTATGTTTAAGCGTTTACAAAGCCAAGCGCAAACACGTAAAACAACAACGACAAACACAGCAAGAAACACAGCAACAGCACATAAAACACAAAAAGTGCACACAACAAAATGTAAATAAATAAATAATGGAGAAAAAAAACGAAGACAAAAAACAAAACGTACAGAAAGCATGAAATAAGTGCAGGGCATGTGGGTTAACTGGTTTTCAAAAGTCGCACTCACCACTGATATGTACGTGGCATTCAAGGAATCCGGCCCATCGCTGTGTGTATGATTGCTGTTGCTAATGTTGTTGTTGTTGTTGACAAGCATATTGCTGCTGCTGCCATTGCTGCTACTGGAATGTGCGGCAGGTACAAACATTTGATTTGTAAGCTTTGCATTGCCGCTAGCGCCCATCTCCTCCTCAACGCGCGCTAAAAGAACAAAAGTAAAATAAATTTGTTTATTAAACTAAACAAGAGAATGATTTATTTAAGGGCTTAGTATTACCCTTAAGTATATTGCACTTTATGTTGCCCGGCGGCAATGCAGTGGCGCCCACATTGGCCAGTTTCACCTGATTATTTGGCTTCTCGTTTGTATTGGAGAGCCGTTTCAAGGTTTCCGTATTGTGATCCATGTCAAAGGTTTTGTTAATGGTTACCCTGTGAACAAAGATGAATGCCGATATATATAAATATGGGTTATTTACTGGATGTTTTATAATGAATACACAGTATAGTATATATATATTATTTACGCTACCTGATACTGTTAGCATCATTAATGGCTTCATTTGCAAGCACTGATGGGGATGGATCTTTAACAATGGATTTAAGTAATGAATCTAGCTCTCTATCTTTATCCGATAAGCCGCTCCTAACACTGCACAATGATATACACATAGAGCACAAGACATAACACAGAAAACGTGTGAGGAATATACAATATTAAACAGAATGTATTAGTCAAAAGGTAAAGCGATACAAGAATAGCATTGGATAACAATTGACAGTGTGCCGTGTACCCACCTGAGCTGACCCGAGCTAATTGAAGCTTTGCCAAAGCTGCCATGATGCGAGGTGGCGGCACTTCTAAACGGATTCGTTTCATCAAAGTTCTTGGTGGCATTCGGTGAATACGGTGGTATATACTCTGGTTCCAATCTAAAAAATTGTTAACGAAATATTAATATATGTTTTCAATTTAATATTCTAAATTCATACTTGACAGAGAGACCCGCAGCCTTGCCAATGGATCCAATTTTGCTGTACGCCGGATCATCGTTACTTAAGTTTGATTTTAGGGAATTGCGACCAAGGGAAGCACAAGTAGCTGCCGCCATGTTGGATGAATTAATGGAAGCACTACATGCGGCATCCGGTTCGATGATTGCTGAATTTTGTATAACAGTGAGAACGGAGGGTGAGGGTGTGACATTCAAAAACTGATCTGCCGAAATGAGCGAGTCGAAGGTTTCATTATTGTTTTCATTGCTGGAAACTAATGGTACTGGAGGTGGCGCTGTGTTCGTTGTAGATGAAGCAGCTGCTGCAGCCGCTGCAGCAGCAGCAGCGGCTCGTGCATTAACGGAAGCAACTGCAGCAGCTGCCGACTCCTGTGATGCCTTCTGACGCTCGCGCAACAGATGCGACTGTCGGCTGGCAAATCTTTGCGAGGGTCTACGCTCAAATTGTACCGTACGCCTAGCGCGACTCTGTTGGGTTGTTTGGAACTCAGTGCGGCCAGAATACCGGAAGCGCGATCCCATTCGGAAAAAGTTTTGACGTGCAGTTGGCCCCTTGACAGGTGCCCGCAAACGGAAGAAAGTGTGGTGCTCCACAGCGCACTTCCACAAATGCTTGCACGCTTTCTCATTGTACAGCCGGAAAACGAACGTGTGCTCCTGTTCACGACCCTCGTCATCATCCTCGATAACAATAAGCGTCAGCTTCTTCTTTTTAAAATCCAATTTACTTATCTTTGGCCAAAAGAAGAGGCCGATCTTTTGATCACGTTCAAACACTAGTATACCCGTGGGCGTAAGTCCAAGATGATACTCGCAGCTATCTTTTCCTAGCACCGTATGCATATCCACGCCATACATATCCAACCATTTAGCCTTGTTAAGAAATGCTGTTTCAGCCTGCGCCGGTGTCAATCCGCGACATGTCTTGTATTCTTCCAAAATGGCAATTTCAAGATCCTCCGTTTGCTCCGGCACAAAACGAAACTCAGAAACAGTAGCTGCTGAGTGTACCTGATCATCATAGTCACCCAGCTCAGCTGTAACAAAAAGACAATGACAAATTATAAATTATTGTACATAACGCAAAGAATATAAAATTTCTTATAGCGAAAAATTTCTCAGACCCAAGCTATTGTACGACAGCCTAGGCACGTCAAAGGTCACAGCAAAGGTGGCCATTCAACTTTTACAGTGTTTGCATTGTATAATAATATAACTTTATACACAAGTATGAAGTCATTAGATATCACAACGTACATTGCAAGGCCAAAGCGCAGAGCTCCGATGATTTGTCATCTGGACAGTCGAGACGACCCTCTAGTAGATCTTGCTTAAGTTGCAAAAAAAATAAATATCGGGTCAGTTCTTCCCGTAGCGTATTAGGTTCCGATGAGTAAAACTTGACCTTTAGCCGGAATGTATACGGTGGTCCAACTAAAATATAAAACACATATATAAAGATACCTCTACTATTTGAATTTTTCCATGTAGATGTTACTCACTTTTAACTTGCTTCTTAATGGGCTTGGTGGGATCTAGCCAGTGCTTGACATGATTGGCATCCATAAATTGCAGACCAAAGTAATCCTTCTCAATGATGTCTAATGCATAAAAGACTTGCTCATAAAGAAAACTACCAAGAGCTTTTTTCTGCAATCAAGGCAAGTAAATTAATTAGGTTTTATTTATGTCACATAGCTTGCATGCAAAGCACCAAATTGACCCTGAACTAATCACGTTTGTTATTGTGCTCTTCAATAATGAAACCCATTTGCCGTTAGGTTTATTTATTTCTACTATAAATCTTAGCAGGCATTTTAAAAATTCTTTAAACATGTTCCAGACAGAAAAGTTAAGAAATGATTTTTTTTTTTTACGTAAAAGTGAAGTATTTCTACGTCACTGAAAGAATCACATTCAATTCATTCTTGACAAATATTTTATTTGCATTGTTAATATAAACAGAATAAAATCCAATAAAGAATCAACAGAGGCGACGCTCCTACCCCTTTCACTGTCGCTGTCGCCGTCCTCTGATAAACATAAGCGTTAAGCAATGTAATTTAATACTCACCGATAATTCGATGGAAAGGTCAGTATTGTCCAGCAGTATTACTCGGCAGTCGATTTTATTTTTGTTTACAACAATACGTTGCGGCTTAATCTGTGACCCGCTGCTGCTCGCAATGACAGCACCGCCGCTGACGCCACCACCACCTCCACCCCGCGCACCATTCGTATTCTCCGCATAGTTGTTGCGCACCTTGCGACGACTTAAGAAACGTAGCATTTTTCAATTTTTGTTTGTGGCTGTGCTTGTTATTCCTCTCTAGTTGTCGTTCGTTTGTTAGCTTTGGGTTTGTTGCCGATACCCTAACATCAGCAGCAGCGATAGCAACAGAAGAGGTAGCGTAACGGCAGTATATTGCACCAATAATTCACCTGTATGCTCACGTCTTCGTCGTCTGGGAAAAAGCGTAGACATCAAGACCACAGATCACGCATACAATCGTACGCACATACACACATGCACACAGAGTCACACCTGCAGCGTACAAGCCAACACAAAAACCAATACAAGTACACTGCAACTTGTTCTTGTACGGTTAATAGCATACACACAAGCACAGTTGGCCTACACTAACAAATCGGGTTGAGCTGGAGTTGGGCGCTCCTTTAACCGCGCGGATATATTTTCCCAAATCACAGTTAGTTGCTGCGGCGTCCCCTTTTTGCACACAGGCACTGAAAACAAGTCCGCCCCAAACACGTTCCGTTCCTTTCGTTCCTTCCAAAGAACACGAATACTGATAGTGTAAGATCTTGTCTATGGTTTATATATATAACGCGACGTTATTTATCATTAGTAGGCGGTAGTTGTTATTGTTAAATAATATTAAAATTATTTATTACGTTCTTGTAAAGAGTACATTTGCTGTACTTTTAATAAAACTTTTACGCGATGAAGGTAAATTCGACGGTGTGACTGTGCCGCGTTAACATTGAAATCCGTGGCTTGATTATTTAAAAGCATCGATACTTGTCGTAGGTATAAGATTAGAAGATTGAATGGTCACACTGATTTGTTTGTGGTAGTGGTTCATACATTCTAAGGCGGAAAAATTTAAAATGTTGAATAAATTGGAATTTTGCTGTATAAATACGATATAAATATAATATAACTTAATGTGATATTGAACAAATTCGCTCCGTCGTTTTTATGAACATCCTCATCAAAGCGCGTTTGTATTTACCAGCACTAAGAACTTGTTAATTGCTCGATTAGCTTTTCGATAACAAATAAACCCGCGATTTTTAAATAAACATCATTTGTGAATTTAGTTTTTTCATAGAGCTGGAAAGTTTAAAGATCATAATCAAAAGAGTCTATGTTAAGCAATATCAGTAAAATGGAAGTAATTGTAGAAGCTTATAATATGTAGTAATTTAAACGTTTTACTTTTACGATTGTGCTATACCACTATTTAGGTATGGTTTGATGTCGAAAGAAAAAACTATCAGCTAAGCAAGAACAACAACATTCCCACCACAACTGTAAATACAAAGCACAGGAGGGTTTGAAGTTGCAAGCCGGCTTTTGCAAAATCCTTTTTATGGGCAATTTATTCCTTTATTTGTTAGTGGATTTAGAGCTGTAGGGCTGTAACTGTAACCGATAGAGTCAGCCAGTACAAGTAACAGTACTACCCCCATTGGTCGCAGTATTTTGAGTTTAAAGGTAAATTGTAGATTTATCGCTGACAATTTTCGTATGTGCGCAAGTGTTTGTTTATATGTGTGTATGGGTGAAAGTGTGCTTGTGCTTGTGCTAGTGTATAAAGCGTACTTTGCCTTCTTAGCTGTTGGCCATGTTTATATTGAGCTTTTAGTGGACCCCTGAGAAATGGTTTGGTTTTCATTCTTTCTCTTTTACCATTTGCGAAAAAAGCGTAAACTATTCAAGCACAATTGCATGATTAATCTACGCTTATTGGCTATCAATTTTCACTCAAACCCCCACAAGGTACGAGGTATGCATTTACACATGGATGAAATGCATTTGAGATATGACAGCATAATTACATGACAGTCTTTATAGCACGATGCATGATTAATTACTGGCTAACAAGGAAACCCGATCTCACTGGCCAGCTTTATCATCAAGCTCATCACCATCATCATCATCATCATTATCAGCAGCAGCAAAAGCATCATCAGATTCAACCGTAATAACAAGACAGCCAATGACAGAGACGACGTTTCCCATCTCACCCCAGCTGTTCAAAACGGCAACCTGAGCTGCCAAAGAAACAGCCAGCCACTATGCGTAGGCCGTAATTATGACAGGCGACTTAAATGGTTTGCCACAGGGTTGGAGTTATATGCGGGGCCAAGAGTGGTTACAATTAACAAATGGCCTTTTGCCCGAAATAGACTTGTTTGCCAAGGCTTTACTTATATGTATTTTGTATTTGTATTTGTATTTGTATTATTTTAACGATAATGGAAAGCCCTGTAACTGTATGTATTTTTAGCGTAAATCTATGGACAAGTACGAACTTTCTGCCTGTGATTGTGTGCATGTATGTGTGTATATGTTGCTGTGTATGTGTAAATGTGTACGATTGTATATGCTCAGGTGAGTAAATATTTCTGGGAAAGTAAACTATGCCAACTGATGTGCATTTATCTGCAGTTGAGTGCAAAATAAATTCCTTTTAATTAAAACCGCAGCTCGTGATTTAAATTGCTACGGCCGAAGTATCGTAAGGATTTATTGGCGGCCATCCATAAATCAGTCGCAAGCAACGCATCTACTCTCTATCTGTCTCTTTCTATTTTTAACTGTTACTGCAGTCTTCAGACTTTAGTTACACCCCATCCATTTTCCCGTTATTCGTTAAATGTTCTTAGGTGTCCGTTGTCCGTTGTCTGTTGTCTGTTGTTGTTCGTCTACCAAGTCGCCGCCAGGACAGCCAAAAAGGTAAATTCATTTTAATTAAATAGAAAAATGTTTTGCTGTTTACCCGCACGATGCACGCTAAGAAAATCGCCAGCTTCGAAATGCCATCGAAGAAGTGATATCCATAGCCAAGAATTCGAACTTTCCAGTAATTGGCTACTTAGGTTCTCGATTGGACCGAGAAGAGCACCAAAATGAGGACGTGGACGAGGACCAGGCATTGCAATAAAAAACATCCTCGTGTTGTAAAATTTTATGTGTGATTGTGTGTCGCTTTACGATATCCTGCCACTGCCGCTACCTCTACCCACTCTACCCTCCTCACCCACTTGCCGTTGCTTTTACTCTTGACTCTCGGCTCGTTATTGTCGACCAAGAGACAGCCAGGCAGAGGATATGATGGGTGTCCGGGATGCCTTTCATGCTGGTGGGTTGATAGGTTGTTTGCTTGATGCTCTGGTGGACTGGGTGGCTGGACGGGTTTGGTGAGCTGGTTGCCACGTTTTTACAACAACATTTGTTGTCTCAGCGAAATTCTCCAGCAAACGAAGCGATTGCCGTTACCTGCTCACCTACAGCCCTTGGGGAATAATTCACGGCTATTTGGCAAGTCAACAGCTTGTTTTATTTTGGCCTGTAATTTTCGATGAGTATTTTGATGGCCGAAACGGCTAAAATGGCGACAAAGGGCAAAATCAATTGTGAATCAATGTTAAAAATAATTAGTTTAAGATTTACCCAGGTTCACCCAATGCTTGCTACAACAGCAAGAAAGGTGCCAACGAGAACAACAACAACAAGAAAAACAACACCAACAACAACGACAACAAAAGAATGAAGAAAAGTAGAATAATAAAATATATTATATTATATTATGCACAATTTATTTTGTATACAATTTAAAAAGTGTCAACTTTTTTGCGTTGTGACCCTTTCACAGGAGGAGAAGGCACAAAAAAAATGGAACCATATGAAATGGATAAAAAGTTATTTATGCCCTGGGGCAGCTTTTGTTGCAACGCCATTTGGGGCGCTGGTGCTTAGTGACCACAGTTCAACCTCTTTCCCGCTAGCCCCTTTTTCACTGTGGGTCACCGAAAAAAAAAAAATAGAAACCTAACGGCCCTTTTTACCACTGTTTGGTCCTGCTAGTGGAAACGGTAGAAGCTTTAATCCAGAATGAAGGCAGTAGGTAACACTGGAAGCTGGCAGTGTGGGGCGCGACATGCCTAGGTCTAGAACTTTTCACAGAGCATTGCAACAATTAAAAGTGGCACAAGGGTCATTGAAACAATTGGCCATTGTTATTTGGCCAGGGGATTTAATTTATGCCACTAATTACTTTAAGAGCTTTGTAGCTGCAATCTTAGAAAATAAGAAGAATATACCAGAATCTACAGCCTCCACCTCCTACTTAGACAGTGCTGAGATGTGGAAAAACTAGAGTTAGAGTCAAAGTCAGATTTGGAGAATGGGCTTCAAAGTTGCTCTCCAAGTTGAGAGAGTCCTCATAGTTGGAAGCTGCTTTCTTATAACACGAAAGCCAAACAATATGCAAATTAGAATTATATTCAAATACGAGTGAGTATACGACTTTCTTTCTTTCTTTCTTTTTTTGTTTTTTTTTTTTTTGTTTCTATGCCAGTAGGTACGAAACTAACTAAAAGGAAAAGTTTTCCAAGGTTTCGTTTTGCTTGACTGTCTGCGGCTTTTTCGGGTGACTGCGACTCAGAAATGACTTCAAATGACTTTTGACCCAACCCTTAGATAAAGTAAGTTGAGAGGTTTTCAGGCTATTTACACTTTATTCGGACATTCTATGCACATATGTACGTATCCGTACTGGCTAGGATACAACCAAAAGATACTTGTGTTTTGTGTTTTGGCCATGACAGCAATCGTAATACTGGCAGGGCAAAAAAAACAGTTTGCCATTAGTTTTTGAGTTTTTAAGGGAAGTTTTCACCCTTGGGAAGCGGTAACAATAAAACTATCAACTTTAAATTGCAGTTTATATTATTGATGTGTTTTTTGCTTGACTCAACAGCCAAGTGAAGTTTTCATAATTAGACAACAATCCACAAGCCAGACCAACCAAATACACGAAAATGTCTTACCCCTTTACTGAAAGGCTTAATGGATTTTCCTAGGGTTGGGGCTGTTTTTGAAGATTTGCATGTATTCCATATACACATATTCACATATTAACATATCCACAATATCTACAGAAAAACATAGTTATAGTTGTTCAATTGAATGAGCGGAAAACTTAGGCAAGATGTGAAGAGCTGCTCATCATCAATGTGCAATATTTTGCTTATCATGCATTTTGCTTAGAAGGAGGAATCATCTAACGAGTAGCACTAAAAGTGCTTGAGGAAAAAGTGGTCCATTGAGCAGCACAATTTGCTGATTGTTGGAATTTGCGATAGGAAATGAAAACCGAAACTGAAACTCATTTAAATCAATATTTTGTTGGGCACGTATGCAGTAGCAAAAGCAGGAAAAGCATCAGGAAAGGCAGGAGTATAAGGAGAAGGAGTAGCATCACTACCAATAACAGCAGCAGCAGCAGCAATAGTAGAAGCAATAGCAGTCAGCGTTGTCGACAGTCGACAGTCGACAGTGGACAGTCGACAGTCAACATCTATGTCCAGTAGGTGCCATTGGGTATGTACATGGTATGAGCCAGATGGTCAGATGACCAACACTCGGACTCAGCACAATTGTCGAACGCTTGGCGTTGTCTTTCTGGCCACACGCTTACCGCAAAACCCCAAAAACCAGACCCAAACCAGATGACGCCTGCATGCAAATGTCTCGTAACATTGTTCAGAAAACAATCACTTCTACCCTCCCCTACATACCGCCACATTTCCCTCAATCTACCATCACTCCCCCACACACGCAATTATATTTGCCTTAGGTCGGCATTAGTACGCTGAATGGTTTGGCTTCGAGGCCGGACCTGCTCCTAAGAGTCATTTCCGTTTCCCTTATACTTACTACACCCCCTCGTACTCCATCTAATCCAAGTCCATGCCACATACTCCTACTGCCCCATAAGGTGACAGCATCAGTTTTTCATATGTTTGATGTGTGCGGTTTTTGTGGCAATTGTTGAGATTTGCCTTCATTTTATTTTCACTTTTTCCCTTACTGTCCTAATGCCGTGAGCCAACAAGAGCAGCTCCCGAGTAAGCTTAGCGATTATCCTTGCAACACAGCTAACATATCTAAGCGGAGGATTCTACAAAAAGTGCAAGTACATCTCACTAAGATACTGTTTATTTACAAGTATTCGCCGTGTTATTACGAGTAACTTAACTTATATGTTAGTATTAGCTAAAAGTATAAGACAAAGCTATTAAATCTTAATACGAAGGTTTAAATAGTTTGTAAATAAAATAAAATTTTAAATACAAATATATAAATACAAATATAAAGACATATATAAACAAATTCTTTAGTAAAATAATGGACTTCGTGGGTTTGATTCTCTAAGCTGCTAAAAGCCCTTCATATGTTAATTTAAGTTTTGCATAGTAAATTATAAATTAGAATAAACATATTAAAGATATTCAATACAAAGCTTGGTTGATTAATTAATAAAAATGTGATTCTTGGCTTTTTAAAAGGAATTATTACAAAGATTTTAAGCGTTTCTTTTAGAGGAGAATCTTTGAATCGTTATTAGTAAATGGATTCTATTAATTATATGAACTGAATCCTTTAAAGGAATGTGTAATCTATTAAAAATGTAAAAATTATAAATAAATAAAAAAAAAAATAATACTAAAAAGAAAAATAAAATAGTAACAATAAAAATAATAATTGCCAATACCCAACACTTTTACTAATAATAATAATAATAATACTAATAATCAATTAATGATCTAAAAAAAGAATAGATTTTCTTTTCATAGATCATAGGTTATATATTTTTAATATATATATCTAAATAGTGGTAGCAGTACATTTAATATGTGTAGCTCATCTTCGATTATTATTTTATACTTTCACTTCAAAAATAAAAAAACCATATTTGTTTTTTTTTGTTTTTATTTTTTTTTACACTTTAAGCTTAAAACTAACTTACTTAACTAATTACAACTTTATGCTTATCCTATGAACTTAATAACTAATTACAACTTTATGCTTATCCTATGAATGTAGGTGTAGAGTTTGAATATTTAGGGGCATACAGATACCTACAGATACGGGACGTGGCTGGTGTTCAGAGAATCGGATTGCATTTGTCTGAAAATTATTTTATTACATTATATTATATTAATATATTATTTTCTTATATTATACTATTATCTTTGCTTACCTTTTATTGTGTTGTTGTAGTGACCCCCACAGTTCTTGTATTTGTATTTGTATTTGTATTTGTTGTGTTTCGGGTACGGGTATAACAAAGGCAACCTGAAATATAGAAAAATAAAAAAAATGAATAAAAAAAAAATTATAAAATAAAAAAACTTGCGTGTATGGAACAATGTGTTAGATTGCATTTTCCTGTGTTCTCGAATTTAGAGTTTCCAAGCGGCTTAAAATTATATTATATAAAAATATTTGATTATATTATATTATCATTGCTTACCTATTATTGTGTAGTTGTAGTGTAATAGTATTAAATTTTAATTTTGATCGTAGGTTGAGTATTTAAGGGCAACGGACAACTCCGTGTACGGGAGGTGGCTACGCTTAATAGAATCGGATTGCATTTGATTTGTATTTTATAATTTAATATTAACAAATTACTTTATAACATATTATCTTTGCTTACTTTTTATTGTGTTGTTGTAGTGACCCCCACAGTTCTTGTATTTGTATTTGTATTTGTATTTGTATTTGTATTTGTTTTATTTCGGGTACGGGTATAACACAAAGGCAACCTGAAATATAGAAAAATAAAAAATGAATAAAAAAAATTATAAAAATAAAAAACTTGCGTGTATGGAACAATGTGTTAGATTGCATTTTCCTCGGTGTTCTCGAATATAGAGTTTCCAAGCGGCTTAAAATTATACTATAATATGTAAAAATATTTGATTATATTATTTTATCATTGCTTACCTATTATTGTGTAGCTGCAGTGTAAGAATAGTATTAAATTTTAATTTTTTTTATGGCACGTTGTATTATTTTTAGCATTTAGCAGTCTTATATATTCTATGATCGTAGGTTGAATACTTAAAGGCAACGGACAACGGGGTGGCTAAGCTTAATAGAATCGGATTGCATTTGACTGAAAATTATTTTTTTATAATTTAATATTAATAAATTACTTTATTACATTATATTATTATCTTTGCTTACCTTTTATTGTGTTGTTATAGTGACTGCTCCTTAGTTGTTGTAGCTGTATTAGTTGTATTTCGGGTACGGGTATAACAAAGGAAACCTGAAATATATAAAATATATATAATATAAAATTTACATATACGACTCAGTATTAGGTATTTCGTATTGTCGTGTATAGGTTTTCCAAGTGGAAAGTAGTAGTACAAGCTATATTAAGCGATATGTTATATTATTATATTTAATTATTATTATTATTATATTATATTATCGTTACTTACATTTTATTGTGAAGTTGTAGTGTGTTAGATTCCCACGAAGTTTTATAAGTTTTCTGGTGTTTTTTTTTTTTGGAAATTTAGGTCTTTTCCCTTCGAAATATTTAAATGTACTGATATAAATTTGCTCTACTTGTTTATGCTATGAAAATGTGACAACAAAATATTTGCAAAGCCTACTATTGAATATATTTTTTGTAAAACATAACATATATATTTTTTTAAATATAAATATATATATATGTTTACATTTCACGTATAATATTTTATATATAATGCTTCATATATAATATAAATAAATTAATAATATATACCTAATAATATATAATATATAAAAATTATTAATAAGAATTAATATAAAGTGTAGAGAAATAACTAACTGCCCATGGTACGTGTGAGGCACTACCCTGCACAGACACCTCCATATGCATACCATCGAGGAGCAGATTAGGCTGCTAAGGCAACAAAGCCTACTTGCCATGGTCTAACGACTGCTAGACTCTTCGCGAAGAACTCCCAATAGACTGATCTATTAAAATAGTAATTTAATTCCTAGGATTGCTGGCATAGCAATTAAAGGATTGTTTTTGTAAATATTCTACATAATTGAGGTGTTAGGGTGCACGGTGTCTACTAACAAATAAATAAAAAAATAATATAATGTAGCTAATAGAACACAAAAAGACCAAAAAAACAATCGAATTAATTTAATTTTCATAGATTATATATTTATAATATTACAATATATATATAACTTATAAATATATATATATATATAATTATGTGTTGTGGTTTATCATATATATATATATATATATATTTACAAAACATATATTCTTTAGTAGGCTATGAAAATATTTTGATGTCACATTTTCATAGCATAAACATGTAGAGTAAATTTATATCAGTACATTTAAATATTTCGAAGAGAAAAGACCTAAATTTCCAAAAAAAAAAAAAAACACCAGAAAACTTATAAAACTTCGTGGGAAACTAATATACTACAACTCCACAATAAAATGTAAGTAACGATAATATAATATAATAATAATAATAATTTAATATAATAATATAACATATCGCTTAATATAGCTTGTACTATTACTTTCCACTTGGAAAAACTATACACGACAATACGAAATACCTAATACTGAGTCGTATATGTAAATTTTATATTTTTTATTATTTTATATATTTCAGGTTGCCTTTGTTATACCCGTACCCGAAATACAACTAATACAGCTACAACAACTAAGGAGCAGTCACTACAACAACACAATAAAAGGTAAGCAAAGATAATAATATAATGTAATAAAGTAATTTATTAATATTAAATTATAAAAAAATAATTTTCAGTCAAATGCAATCCGATTCTATTAAGCTTAGCCACCCCGTTGTCCGTTGCCTTTAAGTATTCAACCTACGATCATAGAATATATAAGACTGCTAAATGCTAAAAATAATACAACGTGCCATAAAAAAAATAAAAATTTAATACTATTCTTACACTACAGCTACACAATAATAGGTAAGCAATGATAATATAATGTAATCCAATATTTTTATATAATATAATATAATTTTAAGCCGCTTGGAAACTCTAAATTCGAGAACACCGAGGAAAATGCAATCTAACACATTGTTCCATACACGCAAGTTTTTTATTTTTATAATTTTTTTTTATTCATTTTTTTTATTTTTCTATATTTCAGGTTGCCTTTGTTATACCCGTACCCGAAACACAACAAATACAAATACAAGAACTGTGGGGGTCACTACAACAACACAATAAAAAGTAAGCAAAGATAATAATATAATATAAGAAAATAATATATTAATATAATATAATGTAATAAAATAATTTTCAGACAAATGCAATCCGATTCTCTGAACACCAGCCACGTCCCGTATCTGTAGGTATCTGTATGCCCCTAAATATTCAAACTCTACACCTACATTCATAGGATAAGCATAAAGTTGTAATTAGTTATTAAGTTCATAGGATAAGCATAAAGTTGTAATTAGTTAAGTAAGTTAGTTTTAAGCTTAAAGTGTAAAAAAAAAATAAAAACAAAAAAAAGAAATATAGTTTTTTTTATTTTTGAAGTGAAAGTAAAATTTTCTGTTGACAGTTCTACACACATAAAATGACCTACTGAATCCACGGTCAGTCAATATTAAATAAATAATAATAATAATTATAGTAATCAATATACTATATATAATAGTTTTATAATTTAGATATAATTGATTATTGATTGATTATTTTAATTACTATAATTATATTATTATAATTATTATTATTATATTATAAAACTTATTTTTTATAAAAATGAAAATAATTAAATTAAAGATCATTATTTAATTAATTATTAAAAAAAAATAAAACTATATTATATACATAATTATAATTTGTTTCGTTTAAGCTATTCAAATTTTGATACCAAGAGGAGGAATATTTATAAAAGAATTCAATTTAAATTTGTCAATTTTATTAGCAGTGTTAGCATTTGCTTAACATATTAAGCTTTAAGTAACAAAAAATGTATTTATATATAAATAAAAAATATAAAAAAAACAGCATTTAATCAGCATTTTTATGATGCTTTCAATATTCTATAGTACATTAAATTCAATTATGCAGATTGAATGGCTTCAAAGCACCTTTGATAAACATAAATGTTAACCATAGAAACCACAACGAAACAGTTCTGGCAATTACCTACCTATATAAATGTTATTTCTGTTAAAAATTGAGCTAAGAGATAATTTTCAACTTTTTTACACTCCCACACAGACATAACAGATCCCCGCTAATATGTGTGTAAGTGCCACTGTGTGTGCTTTTGGACGTTTGTACTGTATGAATGTAATGTTGTTACTACGCATTTATCTCAGCTTTTTTATACTTTCGCATAGAATTTTGACAGGCAATTAGCAGCGTTGCCAATGACTGCAAGATTCAGACATTTCCTTCTACTACTCCTACTAACTTACACATCTCAAATTGGAACTGCCATCTCGCTCTAAATCTCATTCATACGCTCTCTTTGTTTGTATCTCCATTTCGCTCTCTCCCTCTGTTTCTTTTTCTGTCTCTCTATTGCTCTGTGTTTTTCTTTTTATGACAGTTTTTCCTTTTTTTTTATTGTGTGACGAGTTTTCCATGGCATTTTTGACGCTTACCATTTTTACATTGTCTTAATTGCTGCTTTATGCTTTATGATGTGTGTGTGCGCTCAAGCGACACGCAGTATTTGTTAGCTATGATTATGATTTAGTTAGTGTAGGTCTAGAGCACTGGAGGGTATTCGGTGAGGGGTATGCTTGTTGCAGAGGCGCCATAAAGATTAAATAAGCAAGTGAAGTAACCATTTTAACATTTGCACCAGTAGTCAGGCAGTTGGGCCTGGTCATAAAACTCTCATCCAGCTTACATATCATGTGTAAAGAAGTTCTTTAAATATTTGTTAACCGTATGTATGGGATACATAAAATGTTTACAACGTGTTGAAATCTTTCAGCAATGACTGTAGTAAATCTTTCTTAGAAACGTAGCCGTCCAAAGAGTTTTAAGTGTTCCATTTAACTTTTAGTTCATACATTTTGTGCTTCATTTTTATTTTTGTTAAGGTTTACTCTTTTATTTTAGTTTACAGCAATTATGCTAAAAAGTGTGTGGATTGATTTAGGTATTCCTTTAAAAAGGAATTCGGATTTTAACTGCTTCCACACAATTGTCTTTAGTTCAATGGCAACAAGCCAATCCCTAAAGATATATGCCCCAGATGTACCGCATAGATATGAAATATGAGTTGGCAAATTTATAGAGAAAACAGGGGTAATCTTTAACAGTAATTTTACATGACTAATGAATACCCTAAAATAACAGTGACTAATGTATACGCACACATGTAAATAAATACAAAATAATATTTGGTATCCTCTACCTTCGGTTGTATATTTGATCAGGTATACCCTATGATTATCATTATTTATACAGGATATATAAAAATATATTAAAAATTTGCATTTCAACATTAAATTATTGCTGGTAGATTTTTATGACAAATTATGGCCGCGTAAATTATGGTGGGTTATACGTATACCACTGTCTACTTATATGCCAAAAGAGGTCCACAAACAAGCAGGGACACACACACACATACATATAGCAATATATACGCACACCATGGGGTTGTCAGGGATGAGTGGAGCGGGCGGGGTAGGTAACCCACGTAGCTTTTGTGTTTGCCAAAAAGGCAATAAAAATATTTCGCTACAGATCTTATTCTGCTTTATTTCGCCATTTTTATTTGTTTCTTGCTGAAGTTATACGTATATGCGTGCGTCTGTCTGTATGTGTGTATGAATGTTTATATAGCAATACGTGTATGTGTGTGTGTGATGAGGTCCTGGTTTGTTTTTGTATTGTGCACACCTTGCAGCGGCGTCGCATTCGCTGGCGAAAACCTCTTTTATATGTATCTTTACGCTTCGCCTGGCGCTTATCCTTGTGGCATAGCCTCAACGCTGCTTGCCGCTAAAGTCCTGGCTACTGCGCCAGGAACCGACTGTATGATGCTTGGGGCTGGCCAACTGCCTTGCTGCCTGGCTGCCTTGCTTCCTTGTTACTTGCTTCCTTGCTGTCTGGCTGCCTGGCTGCCTGGCTGCCTGGCTGCCACTTCGCCTTACGATTTGTTTTTAAAAGCCGCTCAGCTGTGGCTGAAATAACTTTCTGTTTGTTACCTTTGTTAAAACAATAAAATTATTATTATTGCTCCACATGCTGGAATTTTGAGGACTTAAATTGTTGTTTCGTTCAGGCTGAGACCTTTCCTCCTGCTGCTGATGCTGCATAACGTTTTCAACACACATATTCAAACACACACGCACAACACATAGAAAATAAGAGGGAGAATTTGACTGCGTTTTATATAATCATCGTTCATCATTTCTTGGCATCCTTATTCGACATTGGCCACACGGACCTGCGGGTCGACCCTCGAAAGGAATTTGTCATGCAATTTATTTATATATACTTTTCTTCTTATTTGTTGTTGTTCTTGTTGTTGTTATTATTGTATTGTTTTTTATATTTTTTTTCCCATTGTCGTTCAGCAGCAACAATTTTATGTCATTTGTTGATTGTGTAAATTTCACTGTTTAGCAATCGCATTCGTCGTCTGTCAAATGGCCGCCTTTGGCTTTGGGCTTTTAGGCCCGGACTTTAGACCAGGGCTTGGCGTTTTAAAGGTGCTAAAGGATTTTATGTTCGGCCTAACCGTGGCTTATTTGCCTTGGTATTTCGAATTTGGTATTTGGGTAGTGGTATACCATATAGCTGGTATACCATCAGCTAAACGAACCTATGAAGCTGCTATGGAGTTGCTGTCCTCGGTTAGCTGAGGCTACATAAAAAATGATTTACTATATGGCGGGCCTCCCTTTATGACAAGTCGTAAATTGCATTTTATGTCGCATCTTTTGGCCGCGCACTTTTCTCAGTCCTCAGATCCACTTTTTATTTCATGTATATTTGTTAATTAAGATTGAGGATGCGGATGATGTGCGGCAACTGCAAGCATACATTTATACCGATGTATATGTATGTATATATATATATATATATATATTTATATTCACACAGAGCAATAGCAATGGCCAATTATGCAACGTGTTTGCAACTGCTGCAACAGCCACTACCAAATCCTTGCCTCCAACATCCTATCAAATACCCCAACTCAACCCCACACAGAGCAACGCATCCGCATCTAAATCCTTACTGCATGAGTATGAAGCAGCTAAGTCGGCTCTAATCGAGTGTGCTTGACTTAAGAGATACCTCATGTCAGCATGTCCAGATCCAAAGCAACCACAATACCACACACACACACACACACACATACTGCAAACTGTTTCATAGCTAGAAGCTTTGGAGTATCTATCTCTTTTACTCAAAATAACTGCAGCGTTTATTTGATTATTTGCCAACAATTTTGAGATATTTCAAATTTTTGGTATCTCTATTTTAATTAGGGAAATCTTTGCATGATTCATAACTACAAATTGTATCAGTTTTGTCACTTGATTAACTTGCCTCATCTTGAAACTCTCAAACTGTTAATTTTGTACTGCACATCCGTTAAATTTACAGACAGATGTTATGTTAACAAGCTGTTAAAGCACTATGAACTACAGCAGCTATGTTAAAGTAGGCCACTTTAAAGCATATTTAATAAATTAGCAATAACTAAGCATATAACACAGTATAAATATAAGAATTATCAACTGTTATAACTGTTATACATTGGTGTTTTTAGTTTCTTATAGAATAACTAAAGCTAGAAGGCAGTTATAGTTCACGATCAACTCCATAACTTAGCTTAATAACCGAAGGTAAAAGTTTAGTTTGCCTCGCTCATTATCTTATTCAAAAGAACCATATAATTGAACTTGTTCTAGGCGAAAGAACACAAGTCTGGCATAAAATGTGTCACTTATCAAAATGTTGTTATTATTATAAAGTTTTGTGTTTCAAATAGTTACACAACAGTCGTAGGATAAGCATAGACACAGTTACAACGCAAATTGTACTTCCCTATTTATATATATATATGAAATTATTTATGAGGTCGATTATGTTACTTGGTATATCGTTCCATTTTGTTTTCTTTTTACCTTTTTGTGCAGAATAACATTTACATAAGTTTTTGGGTTAAACCCTTTTTAGCCATTTTTATGTATACAGGGTAAAACTATCTTTGCCGACCTTTTGTAGCGTTCATGCTTATTTTAATTAGACTCGGGCCGCGTCGTCTCTTGCCTTAGACGGCTATAGTACAAAAGGTAAACTCAAATGTGTTGCCTTCCGTTGCGGAAATAGCTTGTACTTGAGCTTGTAATACACTCTCAAGTCCCTTTCCCCTTACCCCTTACCCTTTACCCTTACCTAGTCATAGCACTTACCTCTTAGATATTCCTCTATACGCCACGCGTACACAAAGATACAGGTGTACTTAGATGCAGGTTAGCGTAAGCATCTGTAGCTGTATTTCTATCTGTATCTTAGCAGTTGATGCTGTGCGCATCATCTTCTACAACTTGTGAGTGAAACTATATGAATGTATGTGTGGGTGTACGTATACGTTTGTATGTATATGCCTTAAACATTGCCTGCGCCTGCTTATGGAAAATGCGAAAAAGGCTTTGCCTAGCCAAGCAGCCAAGAGATTATGAAACGTGTCACAAGTGCAGTCTGCACCTTTTGAAGTTATGTTTAGCACAAGCAACTGGCAACTGCGACCTGTGTGCTAGCCGCCTAATGAGTGGAATTAGAATTCAAAATATGGCAAAAAAGTCACGTTTTGTGTGAAATTAATGATTTGGGGCGACCACCACAGCAACAGCAACAGCAACACGGAGACCAACAACAAGAAGAACAAAAATAAAACATGACATCCACATCATCATAATCATCATCTACCACTAGACACTTGTCCCTTTTGTCGTATTCTGAATGTGGCTAGAAAATATTTTCAAGATGCATTTCTTGGCGCACAAATTGTGTGCATACCAGAGTACAAACCAAATACCAATTGAATAAGAGAAATACAAAATTTATTGCACATATATGCATTGACTATAGATTGGTTCAACCAATAAAAGGCTCACCTGCAGTTCGTATCGTTAAGAAAATAAACGAAACTCAAATAGCAGTGAGTAGCTCATCTGTTAACTTGGCCACCAACAATGCCAATGGATGCTCTGGGTAATGCCTTCGTTCTTCATTAATTTCTGTATTCCCAGACGCCACACAGCAGGTCAGCATTATACTTAATGCTAAATACTTTATGCTTGATGCCATTTGAACAATCCTCATGCATTGTTTTCTGTGATGTCAAACAGATCCTGTTCATTATGTTTCAGCTGCTAACCCTGTTAAAAGAGTTGTTGTGTTTACTCTTTGACAAATTTGTGTATGCAAGTAATCTAGGTTATGAGAAAATTCAAGTTAAAAAGAGTCATTTCAACTGTAGAACTACTTTTAGTTAAGTAAAATTCATTGACATATTGAAAGCCAGAAACTATGTGACAGAGTGCAATCTAACACTTCTGCAATTCAATATTTGATACATAAGACCCCATAAAACTCTACTGATCACTTGATAACTCCACGAAATCTATCAAAGCATACGCTGAAGAGAGAGCTTTAAGTAAAAACTTTATTAGACAGGTTAAAAGAGAGCTGTTTAATATTTATGGGAAGCATCTTTTAAATAACTCAATATACAAAAAAGAAAATACTAAAACAAAGAGAGAGAGATTTCAAAAGGAAAATATTTTTTCTTTCTTGTTGTTTTATTTTGTATCAAAGTGTTCTTTTTAGTAAAGTCCACTTGAATACAAATAGAAATAAAAATAAAAATAAAAATAAAACTTAGTTCTTGATTACTTTAAACAGTGTTACCCATATATCAATCTACACATTTACATATATATATACACACACATACACCTCGATACCAAAACTGATTGTGGTTGTATTACAAAATTGAAGCAATTCGAATTAACTTGTGTTTTCTGATTAAAATTGTGATTCTAATAGATACATATAAATTTATTGATATGTGTAACTGTGAGTGGTTGCCTGTGTGTGTTTGTGTGTGTCTGTGGTTTGGTGTTCGTATTGAGCAACACACACACACACACACACACACACACCTTACTGAATAAAGAATTATGGATATGCAAATAAGCTTAAAAGCGCACAATCACAATCAAAAACAACAACAAGAATAATAGAAACAACAATAGGAAGAACAATATAAGGCAGAGAGAGAGATACTAGCGGTAAAGTGTTTAGACACGCAATGTCAATAAAGTATCTTATCTGGGAAACCACATACAGCGGGTTCAGATGGCTACGGATACGATACCCATACAATAATCTTATATAGCATGTGTGTAAACGGGTATATATATGGCACAACAACACGATGTATTTTCCTCTCTTACTTTTTGGTTCTATTTGGTGGCTTATTCAATAATGCGTGACTTTGAATTCTGATTATAGATATGTGTGTATCCAAATGCTTGCACACACACACGCACACAAACATACACACATACACAACTCAGATATATGTGGAAACATGTCAAAGGGTTCTGTTCTACTGTTGTGGGTCAAAGCGAACTTCTCAGTTCTCCAAAAGATCTTTTTGCATGTTTGTCGAACATTTTAGCACGCTGAGGCGTGGCAATGGCTTGAAGTGCGTAAAGGTTATATAAAGACAGACAGACAGAAAGATAGAAAAAGCCTCTTGCAAAGATATAAAGATAAAAGGCAAACAAATATAACAGTAGAAAGGGATAGACAAATGGATGGACATATAGACAGAAGAACAGTTTGATATTTGGACAGAGGCTATTGAACGTTAGAGTCGAAAATTGCAAATTGAAATGTTAACATTTAAGCACGTATTAAGAACGTGGCTGTAGCTCGATTTATGTATATGTATGTGTGTGTTTGTGTGTATGTGCGTGTATGTCCAGCAATAAATCGATGGATATATGCTCTTTTTTTTAACCAATGTCTGAAATCATTGGATTCTCATCCGTTTCTAATAAAGAACGTTAATGGGCCGCCACACGTCAAAAAGTTTTGTAAACGACATTCGCTTGGGTCATTCATATGGAAATTTTTATGGTTAAATAATCGAAGATATCTTAGTTTTTAGAGAAGACATTGTAAATTTAATAAATTTGTTAAAGTTTTTTTGTTAAGTTTTTATTAGGAAGTTGTCATTAAGTCATCATGCTGCTGGCTGCCCTTTAATTTGGCAGGCAGATGCCAAATTAATTGCTGTTTGACAAGCAATTCGTTAAAAAGCAAAAAAAAAACAACAAAAAATAAAAAACAATTCAAATAAAAATAAAAAATATAAATAAATAAATAAAATCAACCAGAAACATGTTGTATGCAAATTAACAACAATATCAACAGTAACGACAACGGCGTCAGCTACATATTTCAAATTTTGAAAATCCAATTCAGATACAGATACAGATACCGATACAGATACAGATACAGATACAAATACAGATACATTTAAAGTCTTAGATTCAAGCGTTGGCTTGGGACACTCCTTTTGGCGTTGGCCATAATAAATGTTTAAGTTGATGGAAACACATGTAACGCATGTTGAAATGAGCTTTTAAACGCTTCTTTACATTTTGCATAGAAACATTTGTATCTACAGCTGTGTGGGTGTGTCGGTGTGTGTGTATACGTTTGTGTGTAGTGCTGATGATGGCCATAACGAATGCAAATGGATACAATGAACCATACAATGGACTTGAATTTTCACAAGAAAAAGGCCCATTTGTTTGTACTTATTCATAGAGGGGCACGCGATCTGAGAACGTTTCAGATTTCCTCTCAAAAGTAACAGCAACAGATGCATGTATATAAATATATGTATATATATATATATGTATATATACATTTGTATGTGTGTGCGTGTATATATATGTTTTGTTTACATACCTATGCCATTGACGTTGCTATTTTTATATTGAGCTACGCATAACATCAATTTCTTCTTTCAATTTTCCTAAACATTTTGATATTTTCTTTGCTTGTTGTTGTTGTTGTTGTTACTGTTGTTATTTCTTTTCTAGCTAATTTTTCAGTTGTTTCCCAGTTTGTTGTTCTGTTGTTCTCCTCTTCTTTTTATTGAACACCCAAAGAACATTTATTGATGATATGACCACAGCTATTTTATGAGCTCACCCAGCCAGACAGACTAACACACTAAAATAGACCACAAATCCCCAGTGTTAAGTCCAAAATAAAGGCCCAAGACGCTGCAATTGGTTATATCCAATTGGAGAATGGGCAACAAATTGATACAGATTGGGCATCGTACTGGGGATTGCGACTACAGTTGAGTGCATGGCATGCTCACTTGAGATTTCTCACACCTCATCCCTGTCAGTGTCTGAGAATCGTAAGGTAATCGTAGAGGCGTAAAGCCTCTGGGGCTGATCTTTGCTTTTGATCTGTTTAGCATTCCGTAGCACATCAGAAAGTCGTAACTATTGACAAGATCTGCAGGAGCCAACTGATCAACCCCCAACCACTTGGTCGATTCACTGCATCTCAGGGGAAAAGTACAAAATAGAACATATTGAAAACTTATTGGAACAATCGTTGTATTTGTTTGCATTAATTTGTATATGTTACTATAAAAATGCGTTTTTTTCTTTTTCTTTTTCTTTTTGGACCAGGTGATTGCACTCCTTACTGCATACTATAGAGGAGGGCAAGAGTACTCATATATTTGGTACTCATTACAATTCGTATTAAGTCCAGACACAATTTGTACGAATATATAAGCGGTCATTGTATGCTATGCAGTTTACATATTTACAACTTCCTCTCTTTTTATATCGATAAACGTATCAAATCGTGTGAATATAGCACATCAATCAACCGATAAGGCACAACAAAGCCACATGATGTATAACATCTGGCTGCCTGGAATGAAAGTGAATTCTCGACTGTAAAAACAAAAAACTGACAATAAAAAGCGAATAAAACTCAATATACATATACATAGACACATATATATGTACATAAATATATACATGAAATATCTACTTCAAAAGCTGAAGCAGCTCAAGATATTAATTGATGTAAAACAACATGCAACAGCTTTGTTGGTTTAAAAGGAAACATATTTCCATTGAGGATGAAAGATGTAGATAAGAGCTCTTAACTATTGACCTAACCTTTGGTGTACATCAACACCCTTTGGGCTATTGTTGTGCATTTGCTTAAAGTGTTTGCTTTTAGTTCTAGTATGTATTTGTTTTAACAATAATTTAGATAAAACGTATTTTATATATTATTTATAAACAAAAACCTGTCAATTTCCTGAAGAGCAGCACTAAAGTTAATAAACGTTTTTGCATAAAAATGAATGAAATTTAAATGAAATTTACTTTAATATACTTATAATTTATATCGTTAAATGCTATAGCTGTGAACCGGTATGCAAATTTATACAAATTGATCCATATCTTAGAAGTTGTTGCTAAACTTGTCCATAGCATATAGTATAAGTCGAAAGCAAATGGAAAATAATGCTCTTACTGTTAAACCTGTTAAATTTTAATTATGATCTAATATAATTCAAAATTAATCACAAGTTCTAACTATTAAAAAAAATAAATATCTAAAGTTAACGAAACCACAAAATATCATTTTAATCAGAGCATAACAACATCTAATTATTTATGTCTTTGTAGCATATATTAAAATTTTAGAGAATATTTTAAAACTTTATTAATTCACAAAAAGTAACTAAAAACATTTTCTTTAGCAACTTACCAAAACTTTACTTTTGTATTAATATCATCGGTAAAACATTGTTTACATTCTAATAGTGTGTTAACAGAGTTGCTGTTAAATACGATATTCACTTATGTTAAAACCCAGTTCGAAAAACGCCAAGTTTCGTTTGTATACATTCTCTTTGCCTGTGTCTTTGCTACGACTTGAATCAAATTCTCTTTCGATTTTCGAACAAATCAAAGCAGTGGTTGGACTAGAAGAGCGTTGTGGATAACATATTATGTTATTGTTGTGCTTTAAATGTAAACGCTTAACAACTAAGTCGATCTGTGAGATAAATAGAAATGCAGTTTCCATAGTTAAAAATGTTAATAATTATTATTTAAATAATTGTAATTTATAGTTAATATATGCAATTATTAAGCTACAAAACATTATTTTCTGTTTAGAAATGCTATGGGTTATTATATTGTGGGTAGGACTTTATACGTAAGCCCTTTGAAACCATTATTTTGGCTTAAACTTAACCAATTTTTGCTATTTTGAAATGTAGATAAAGAAACTCATACTTACTGTGAAGCCGCCAAAAATAAACTTAAGATTTAACACACAATTTGGTTTAAATTGCTTTAACTCTCTTTGGAGTCGTTCGGGTTTCTCTTCGGCAACGAATATAAAACGCGTCGTGCGACGAACTTCGAAATTCGAGAAATCAAAGCAATGGCATGAGAAGATATTGGCGGCTACCGCAACGAAGCAAACGATGTTGAATTCGTGTATCCAGTTGATACGCGAAGCTATAACGGTACACATGTTGCTAACGGACTGTGCAATCGTACGCTGAAATGTAGACCGATGCGTTCGTTTTATAGTATCCGTTTAAATTACACATACACAGGCACAAGCACGTAGGCACACGCACATACAGACACACACACACACATATATACACAGAAACATATACACATACACATATCCATAAATGCCCAAACATATACATACACACATAGTGTAACGGTAACCGTGTCCGTGTGACTGTTCAAAATGTTTGTAAAAATTTTGTGACTTCTGGCACTTTGCATCAACGTGTTTATCCAAGTGCTTAACGTAAAGGAGAATTAATATAAAAAAATTCCTAACGAAAACATAAATAAAAGTAATGAATTCAATTGATTTATTTAATAAAACAAATCAAAACCCTATATTAACCCATTATATTATAATCTTAATCATAATATTTATATACAAATATAAAGTGTTCGACCCATCAAAGTATTTAAAGATAAAAACGCGCAAACTGCTTTTACCTGATGGGAACATAAAAAGGATTACACCAAAAATTTAAATATATTAATGAAAAAGAAATAAAACAGTGACTAAAATAACAGACGCAGCAGCAGCAACAGCAACAGCAACAACAACAACAATCACATTAACAGTAACAACAACAGCCACAGCAACAACAACAAAAACATTTCGTACATTTCGTTTGGTTCGTGCCGCGGCTGACTTTGAAAAACGCTCCACTTCACATAGCTCGGCACCGGCTTTTGCTTTGGTTGTGGGCATAGTTCCTGCTGCCAGGCTGCCAGGCTGACTTTGCTGCTGCTGCTGCCTGCTGCTGCCTGCTGCCTGGTGCCGTGCTTCGACTTCGTCGATAATTGGAATTTACGACTGTGGCATAAAAAGAGGAGAACACACAGACACACACACAGGATAAGCCCAAGCACGGCCCGTGAACGTGGCCGTAAACATTGCCTTTACCAATAGCCGTAGCCTTTGTTGAAGTCAGAGTCAGGTCCGGAGCCACAACCTATCCTATAGCTCGTTTACGTTGTCGTTCTCATGCTTACAGACTCGTTTGCCGTCTCCGTTCACCTCGTCCTTGTCGCTGCGGGAATTGTTTGGTGACGCTGACGGTAACGGTGACTAGTTGGCGTTGGCGGCTTCTCCCACTTTTCCACACTCACGCCCAGCCCAGCACAGACCAGACCAGCAAACACCAGACCAACCTAGCCCCGCCACGCCTCTCTTTCTCTCTATATATGCCGTGTCAACTACCTAAACAGACCGCCTCCCCTTTCGATAGCCGTGTAAATATATATATATGTTTTTTTTTGTGTTGTTGTTGATTTCCTTTGTTGTTGCTATTCTTGTTGTTGTAGTTATTGTTGTTGTACTCCTGGTTTCGTTTAGCTGGTGCTAGCCCGTGCGGTTCAATTGGCCTGTCAGAGCCAGGCGCGCTGATTTGTTATGGTAATAGTTGTCAAAACGGGAGAGATTCGAGAGATTCGAGAGATCTTTAGTGGCACTTGATTACACTTGGCAGCGGTAACAGCAACACAATGACAAATGTATGCGTGTGTGTGTGTGTATAAGCGTGTGCTTCTCCTGCTAAGCCATAGTGCATAAGGAAACTGCCAAAAAGTGTCTACGTAAATCTTACCCAATTAAGTGTTTGTGTGCTCGTTAAGAAGTGTCTCATTAGTGCAACCATACATAATCTACATATAATCTATAGATACATATAGATACATATCTATACAGATATATATATGTATGTATTTATAACGCGTTATTTTTTTTTTGTATTCAAAGTATTTGCAGACATCGTGGCGCTCATTGATCTTAAATATTGAATGTATGAAACTTAACAACCAGCAGGTTGTACTACAAAAAGCCAAAGCAAAACAGTTGATCCATTAAGCCAAGTCAATAACAATAAAAACAACCAAAGAAAAGCAAAAACAATAATAAGCAACAACAACAGCAACAAGAGCAACAACAGAAACAACAACGACTACAACATATCCAACAACTATAACAACATGGAATATTAAATGAACCCATGTATCGCATATGCACATATATTAACCGGTGAGTTATCAGGCAGCTTTATACGACTCTTGAAAATTTATGCTTTTATCTGCATAATCGCAAATTAAGCTACATAATTAATAAGCTAAAGTAGGGAGAACCTCGAAATCAGCTGTCAGCTGTTGATATAGCACCCAACCAAGTCATCACAATGTATACAACCTGTACATAATACACTCTGACCACGGGCCATTGACTGATGACCATGTGCATATATTCTCTTCCCTTATAAATGGAGTTATAGCAATTTATCCAAATGGATGTAACAGTTGGAAGGAAATTAGTTACAGCTGCTATATAGTCTTTATATATATAAATTATATTGTTGATTGGTTTTTATATTCGCATAAATCCATATCAATTCAACTATCTGAACAACTGATCTAAGAAGCTATATAAACTAAGACTAGCATATAGATTTCTGTATGCTCTAACTATATCGCTTGAAAGTCTATATATAATTCATTAAAACGATCACTACAAACTTGATCCTTACGATCAATAGATCTTTCTAAAACATTAATATATTGTACAGATTCTATATAAAAAAGATCCTGCACTTCTATCTCGATCATATGTACATAGAATGCTTAAAGACAATATAGTGAATATAATAGAATTGCTTGGAATGTAACTGTTTAAAGTTATAAAGTTAAGATTCTTTGCAGTTAATTAAAGGGTCAGTCGAAGCTCGAACTCGAATTTTGTTGATTAGAGTATTTCTGCTTGATTTTTTCTATATACTTATATATGTTTACATACTTATCATATACATATATATATATATATGTGTATATAACCCTTTTTTATATACTTTGCTATGTATCGGTACGTGCCACTGCGTACCGAAAAGTATCAATGTCTGTAATCTTAATTAGCAACACCACAGACATTGAAACAGAGGACTGGGTGACTGTTGGTGGACTGTTGGTGAACTGGTAATGATGGAGTGGTAGTGGAGTAAAGGTGGAAGTGGTAGACTGGTGGTTTGGGCGACTCAGCGCCAGCAACAGTCTAAACCCAAACATCTTTTAACATTTAAAGCGTCGTGTACAATTTTCAAAAACAAAAAAAAAACAAAAAAATATAGAAAACACAGAAGAAACCCGAAACCGGTTAGTATAATATTTTGTTAGTGTTGCTGTTGTTGTTTACTTGGAAGCTGAGCCTAAGAGGTGTTTGTTGTTGTTGTAGTATATAGTGGAAAATGGCCAAGAAATAAACAACGGCGATTTGAACAAAACTGAAGTCAAAGCGACCGACACGCCTGCTTATAACCTGCTGTCTGCTGCCTACTGCCAAGTGCCAACTGCCAACTGCCTGCTGCCCATCATAATGCGTTAAGAAACTTAAGAGAGTTCTTCTATATATTAAATATGTATATAGATAGATATACAGATAGGTCCAAGGTATACGACAAGTACTCCCCAAAGTAAAACCAACCAGCCACGTTTATGACAATCTAAAGTTGTCCTTCCTCTTCTGCTCTTCTGCACTCTGCTTACTGCTTCCTCTTCTTTTACATTCTGTTGTTCTTCATGTTGTTGTTCATGTTGTTGTTCATGTTGTTGTTCATATTGTTGTTGCTCCTTTTAAAGTATGTTGGCACCTCGGGCTATGTTTAAAATGCAAATATCTTTTGAACTGCTCCCATGCTGAAAACAAATTCGCACCTTGATGTGAGAACATGAGACACCCCAAGGGGTCCCTCTATATTGCATACATGCGAGTATATTTAAGTACTTAAGATTAAATTTTTAATTTTTATGTGTAGCTTTCTTTTAATTGCCACCATTAAATGGCGCTTAACACTAGCTAATTTAACTATTTTCTGCATATAAACTTTAATTTTTATAGAAACAAGAATAACTTTTGGTATTCAAAACATTTTTGCTTTTATTATTAAAAATAAAATTAATTTATTTAATAATTTCTGTTCTATAACTACCTTTTTTTTATTATGTATATAAAAAACAATTCCTAGCTATAAATGTCAGTAGATAAAATTGATGAAAATTTGCCTTTAGATTTGCGTTATTTTCATTATTACTCTATGAAGTTTTTTATTAGCTATTAAATTCATAATATATGCTTTTTACTATAATAAGATTAATCATATAACTGTTTAATTAACTAATCCATGCAACAGACTGAATAATACTCAATTATCCTTGCAATATAAGCAAGTATAATTTACTCTAGTTTCCTTTTTATCACATACTATATATGTATACATATACTATATATGTATATTATATATATGTATATATGTATTTATATAATACGTTTCTCAGTAATATAACCTGATTCATTGCGTAAAACCCTTTCGAGTTTTTCATGACCAAAGCAACTACCTGTAATGATGCCAACAGATAGCTAAACAATTTTCTCATTACCTTATGTAAACAGCTTTTTGGCATTCAATAAACATTTTAAATGTTTGCTTACCATAATTAAACAAATTAAAAAAAAAAACGAAAATGTAAAAGTTTTTCAAACTTTATTTAAAAAAAAAAAACAAAAACCGCAAATGTCAAAATTTAAACAATAAAAACAATTATTTCAAGGATTGTTAAAAATTCCACACTTTCAGCTGCACCTTTGTAATATGTGTCTATAATTTGTTTACATTAATTGTATAATAATTATTGATAATTGTTAAATATACCATAAAATGAATAAATCAGCAGCTCTATTGTTTTTTTATCGTTGTTTTTTTTTACTTCTCTGCCAACTATTTTCATTCTTTGCGGTTATAAAAACAAATGAAAAACTCTAATGAATTTCCAATGAGCTAAAATTCAAGTTCATTGATGGATGATTTGCATTCAACAACTGATAACCGGTTCAGTTCATTTGATTGGAATATTATTTAAAACAAATATTCAAAGCTCAGCACAATGCGTTAAAAAAACACACACAAAAAACAAAAAAAAAATACCTATTGACCATTGTCATAAGGTAGGTAGCTGGCTCAAATTCGAGTGTTGGCTAACAAAACATTACCAGTTTAGGGCCACACAATTCATAGGCAAATTGCTGAGGATGAGCCCTATGAAATTTATGAGCAGCATTATATTTGTTTATTTTTTATTTATATATACAAGTATGTATGTGTGTGTTATTTTTTTCATAATAATTAATTAAGTTATAATATTAAATATCCATAAAAGGGCATTATGGCCATAATTTTGAAGTGCCAAACAGAGCTCATATAACTGCCATGTCTGATTGGCTTTTGGTATCTCTGACATATATAACTCTTTTTCATTTTATCAGCTGAAATCTTAAACCATACATGGGTGACATATCTAATAGTTATGTGACCTTTTCTAGAATAACTCTTGCTATTTTCATTATACTCAGACAAGTAACTCGCATTCCGTTCAGCAACAATTTATGGTCAAAATGTTAGAGTTGTTGATGAGCTGAGTAGATAGATGATGTGATTCAGTTTGAGATTCAGTTTTAGATTGAGATTGAGAGTGAGACTTAGATGGGGCAGCAGAAAAAAGAAAGAGAACATTATACTTATACTGATACACATACTTATACTTATACTCATACTTAAATATATATGTTAAAAAAAATACTGGTAACCAAACAGTAACTGTGTTATTTTCATATTGAGCTCTTTGGTAAATAAATGACTTCACACTTTTAAAGATATTTTTACTGACAGTTGAGATTGAGTGTGTGTGTTTAGTTTTTAGTAATGAGAATATCACTTATATTATATATTGAACGATTGACCACAATAACGTCATGAATTCAATCTTTGTCATGACCTCATTCATCACAAATGATGTATTTACGACAAGATTGAAATACTATTTGGCATTTCCTTTTGGTATTCTGAGTAAACAAAAACTAGTAATTGCCTCTTTTATTTTATGCTTAAACAACGAAACGAAAAGAAAATTTAAAAAATTACTAAAAATAAATAAGGATTGTGGGAAATATTAACAACAAAAAAAATCTACTGTTTTAGTTATTTCATATGAATTCAATACAGAAAACTAAACAAAAGAATGCAAAATAAACAAAGCTAAAACTGAAAATAAAACCAAAAATTTATACGACACAAATTGCTTGCACTTCGTAAATTTAAATATTTGTAATAAAACTCAAAAATTGTTCAAATTCTTTTTTATATTTCTTTGATGTTACTAAAATTTTGTTTCCTTTTATATAAAACAAAAAGTAGAACGTGTCAGACCAAAACTATGCCCATCTCTCACCTCACAGTGAAATCAGCAAAGATAGTAAATGTGGTATAGAAAATACTTGAGTTTTATTTAGGCAAATATTAGTTAAGAATCTACCAACATTTTATAAATATAACCAATTTTATTGATATTCTTTGTGCTTAGAAAAATATGTGTAATAAATTTATACATTTTATTTTTTTTTTTATAGACATAAAATAAACATTGAAAACAAATCGAACATTTTAAAGGTTTCAAGTATCACTCGAGTACCATAACAGGTCAGGTTAACCCTATCAAGTTAACCCAAACAATTTGTCTGTGCTACTATGAACTTGGGTCAAAGGATATACGTTTGTCTACAGAAGTTAAATGATAATAAACCAAAGCTAGTAACGCACAAATATCAATATTAATTTTATACAACACAAAACTTGTTTAACATTAAAAGGTTTATTATTACACGCCAACTATGTTTGTACTTTAAGTGCAATTGATACCCTTTCGACTAGTAATTGCTCTGTCTTTTATGTATATATATACATATAATTGTAGTAGTGTGATTTTATTAATAATTTCTGTATTTTGTTCGATATTCGTTTGATGCGCCTAAAACAAATTCAAAGTTTCCTTTATAAAACGTTGAAATTGCATAGGAAACATGAAAAAGATATTCAATACACGATATATATAAACACACACATACACATATAAATACTTAGCTCTTTCCTTGTTTGTTGTTGCTTAAGTATTTAGTTGCTTATATATAAACAAACAGGCACTTAAAGGATGTCGTATCCTGACTGTTACATGCAATGAATACTTTATGGAAAATCATAATCATGAAATAATTGTTGAGTTTATTTTCAAGAAAATTGTTTAATAAGCGAAAAAGCTTTTATATTTACTTTGTCCTTGGACTATACTTATATGTGTGTTGTATATCCTTTGGCTTAAGCTCTTATCAAATAATAATAGCAAAATTAATTTTACAATTTTCTAACAAATTTGCAGCTATCCTTTGATGTCCTTTTAATACATAAGAATAATCTTCACTTATTGAGCATGCATTAAATTAAGTTTATATGTTTTGCCTACAGGCGTACATACTCAACGCATGTATCAGGTTAAAGATGACCAACAATTTGCGAAGGAGTAAATCACCCGGCCATATGGATGCAACAAGCATTGAGCGTTAAGGCCAACAAGTTAAAATCAAAAAAAGAGATAGAGAAAGAGAGAATAGTACGGGGAAACACATCTAACAAAAAAGGAGAGAGGAAATAGCAAACGCATTTACCAAATAAAGAAATGCATCCTGAGGTTATAACTGATATCGATTGCCGACAGCAGGAGCAGCAACAGAAACAGCAGGAGTTGCGAGAACAGCAGCAGCATCAAGGGCTGAAGCTAGAGCAGCAACAAGAGAAGGGTCAGCAAGTGGGGCAACTGTTGAGCGACAACAGATGCACGAGACACCCGCTGCGAAATGGGAAAATGACATTCCGATATTTATCAAGTTGGTGCTTTGGCATTTGGCTGCTATTGCAGGTCAGTTGCAGGGAGGCACTGGGCTCATATCTGGAGCCCGATGAGCTTATACACGAACTGGATCGTCCAGTGCCATTGACAGCGGTGCAGGGTGTATTGGGCAGGCAAGCTATGTTGCCTTGTGATATAACGCCATTGGAGAGGGACGATGCCGTCTATATGGTGTTGTGGTTTCGCGAGGGCGATGGCGAACCCATTTACAAGTGAGTCGCTAATCGTGGCTTATAGTTATCGACTTGGTCTATAGCGTTGCATTATGACCAACTTTATTGCAGCTTCGATGTAAGAGGACGACAATTTGGCCAGGCACGTCTATGGTCCTCGCCGCTAGCGTTTGGGTCCAGAGCTCACTTCAGCAGCACTTCGCATCCAGCACAGCTAAAAATTGACAATGTACGAACAGAGGATGAAGGTGTCTATCGATGTCGTGTGGATTTCCGTAACTCACCCACCCGCAATCTAAAGATAAATTTAACAGTTATTGTGCCACCGGATAGGCCAATCATCTATGAACCCAATATGCATGACAAGACAGGCAATGTAGAGTCCTTTAACGAGGGCAATGACATTATTCTAGCCTGTGAGGTATCAGGCGGTAAGTTTTTCGACTCCATATAGTTTCCATACAAATGGCTCAAGCGTTAAGCCTGTTTTCCTACTACAGGTCGACCACGACCAAATGTTACTTGGTATCTGGATAACACGGTTATCGATGAGACCTTCGATCAGCGTGCCGACGGCAAAACCATTAATCATTTATCTTATCCAAATGTGGGTAGACAGCATCTCAATGCACGACTTATCTGTGTGGCAAGCAATACAAATTTAACACCGCCCAATAACAAAGTCGTCATATTGGATGTTAACTGTAAGTCATAAGATGGGAAAGTAAAATTAAATTTATATAAATAAAAATAAATGCTTTTAATACTTACAGTAAAACCAATTGCTGTGCATATACTGACCAAGGATCGTTTCGTATCCGCTGATCGTACATACGATATTGAATGTAAAAGTTCCGGCTCAAAGCCTGCGGCTCTTATCACCTGGTGGAAGGCCAACAAGCAACTAAAGAAACTTACCAAAAATGTAAGATATTTGTGATTAACTTTTTGCTATTCCAAAAATATAAATAATAATATTAATATCATATGAATATTATATGCTATATTACTATTACGATATTCGTTCCATACTCCATTATTTTATGCTATACTTAATTTATACTTATAAATAAAACTTATTTACATTGTTAATATTAGACTTTATTGGACAGGAATATATCGTGTACTTAACTTTAACCTATAAACTAATGCCTTAGGTCAAGGCAACCTTCCAGTTAATCTACCAATTCCAAGGATTAATTTAAATTGAGTAAATTAAAGATACCAATTAAAAATCCAATTTAATTTTATTTAGAACTAATAATTATTTAAAAGAAAAATAAGTTAAACTATTGTTAGTTTATCTTAGTTTACCACCAAAATTGAACAACAAATCAATTCAAAAGAAAAGAAAGATATTAATTTTATAGATAAAAAATTTTACTTCAATTAAAACTTGAAGCTCTTATTGCTCTATAATGATATATGCAGTAAAGTTAGGAAAATTAAAATTAAGTTTAAAACTTTAATGAATACCTAACAAAAACAATTAAAGGAAACTATTAGTATATCAATTAATATAAAGGAAGTAAATGAATTTCCGGAATAATTTGTAAAATTAATTTTAGACAATTAGTTATGTTTGTGTAATTAGGCTCATTACTTATTGATCAGCCCTCGCACGTGTATGTTTGTGTGTATGTGTGTGTGTGGGTGTGTGTATGGTATTGTATGAAGTAGAAAAGGATATGCGTTGGTTATAATTGACGCTATTTTCACTTTTACTTTCACTTCCACATTTGCTATTGGTTTAACTTGAAGGTTTACTTTTGCTTTTGCTTTTGCCTTCGCCTTAGTTTTAGCTTTGGCTTTCTTTTTCATTATTCATTTCCTAATGGACTCTGTTTGCGTTTCTTTTTTAGTTTAATGAGCCAGACAATCAATCCCTAAGTATCCTGACGTTTACGCCCAGTCGCGAGGACGATGGCAAATATTTAACATGCCGGGCAGAAAATCAATTCATCGATGGCAGCTCCATTGAGGACAAATGGCGCCTCGTTGTGCACTGTAAGTTGATGGGGTTTGTACTTTTTGTTTGAATGAAATCACGAGGGGAGTGGAGTTAACAACTTCCAAGTAGATTGACAGCCAAATGCATTGAAGCAAATTCTAATTACCACAGATCGTATAAAGATATCCATATATACACACATAACTATATATTGTCATTTACAGACCAACCGACGACACTGCTGAAAATGGGTTCCTCACTAAATCCGGATGACATTAAGGAAGGCGACGACGCCTACTTTGAATGCATTGTCCAATCCAATCCGAAACCCTACAAGATGTCTTGGTTTCACAATGTAAGCAATAATTATTATGTTTGCTCTATTGTTGCCTCACCTATTGACCCTCAACTCGATAACATTTCAATGTTCCATTTTCTGCTTACACTCCGCACATACAACACACACATATACATTTACATATACACACACATTCATTAACATATATATGTATATACATTTATGTATAATAGGGTAAGGAACTGCAACACAACATCTCAGTGGGCATCATCCTGTCGGATCAATCACTGGTACTGCAGAGCGTATCACGAGCCTCTGCCGGAGACTATACCTGTCTGGCTGTCAATTCGGAGGGCAAAGGCCTTAGTAATCCGGTTACATTGCGCATACGCTGTAAGTAAATGGTCAGGGCAAACTCAAAGTACAAGCATATACCACAATTTGGCAACGTCTAACGTCTATGTTATTCACAATTTAATCCTTGAGCTTCACTAGCTTTTAATGCATTTTGGGTAAGGCTAGGTTGTTCATGGCTGCTTTGGCTACACTCCAAGTACACCAAAGCAGACCCAATGACGTTAAGTGGGTGAATGTAACTGAGCGTAATACCACCATAGCATCCAATCCTATTCCAATAGTAGTATTGTATACTCATTCCACTATTTGGCAGCTTCACCACGTTAATGACCAAGATTATGGCGCAATGAATGCATTGCTTGCCAGCCTTGGCAACACCAAACACCGCACACTACCACACCGAAGTCCGACCTCCAAACTGCAAACTCTAAACTCCAAACTCAGAATCGACCCAACATAAGTATACCAAAAACCAGAGTCCAAAGGACTAGACGTAGTAAATGGTAGAACAACGGCAACGGCAAATGCAGCAGGCCAAGCCGAAATTAATTCATACTCGTAGAAGAAGTTTTTAAGGGGCAAGAGAAAGTATGGGCGGGATTTTTGTGGGCGGGATTTTTGTGGGCGGTATATTCATTTAAGCCACCTTTTATAGGGTATTAAATATATTTCAATAAATGCTTTAATTATTTACTTGGCCAATAGACGCACCCATCTGTGCCATCGACCATGAGGAGCTTTTGGGCGCCCTGAAGCATGAGACGCTACCATTGAAGTGCGAAGTGGATGCTTCACCGCCCGCCGAGTCCTTTCACTGGACCTTCAACTCATCAGGGGAGCAAACTGAGCTGCCGGCACGCCTGCACACCAGTGAGGTGAGGCTTAAATTCAAGTACTTTACTAATTGTAGGAAAGGATTTCCCACATCTTCCTCTTACTCTTACTCTTACTCTCACTCTTAGTTTTTACTACATCTGCTTCTCTTTCTCACACGCACACATACATACACACCTACACATAGTGTTTTTGGCTCTGTTAAGAGCTTTCCAAAGTAATTTATCGATGTGAAACCTTTCGAGTTTCAAGTTTTAGTTAATTTGATATATTACCAAGTGCCATCATTCATGTGCTACCATTTTCACTTCTATTTCCCATTGCAGACGGGCATGTCACGCCTCAATTATACGCCCAGCTCAGATCTGGACTATGGCACAATATCCTGTTGGGGCAAGAACTCAATAGGACTACAGAAGAGTCCTTGTGTCTTTCAAATTGTTGCAGCCGGTAGGTGCTATTAGCCCAAACTACAGACATATTTGAAATGTTTCCAAAAATTTATTGTTCGTACGCAATTTGGTTACCCCATAGGACGTCCATTTCCATTACAAAACTGTACGGTGTCCAATCAGTCGGTCGACTCACTGCAAGTGGATTGCATAGAAGGATTTGATGGTGGTCTACCCCAGAATTTTATGCTTGAATTGGTTGAGTTGAACTCTCTGCGTTTGGTCCGTAATATCACAGTAACCGTAAGTATGCGATTGAAGCAACTTCAAAATGAGCTTACTGCATTCAATCATATCGATTATGTCCATTTCAATCTTAGCATACACCTGTCACCTTTATGATTGAGAACTTAGATCAAGCAGCCACCTATCGCATGATTATATTTGCAGTCAATGGCAAAGGACGTTCAGAGCCTATTATTATTGATGACGTCAACTTCAAAGGAGTGGCTAAACTAACAGGTAAATATATATATAGAAATCATTATATAATTATAGACTGGTAATCACTCAGGTGTTATAGGTAATTCTACGGGTCTTAGTATGCCACTTTCACCATTTCTGGCTGGCCTATCGCTTGTCTGTGCGCTCCTATTTGCCATATCCTGCATCATATTGGCTGCCATATATAGAAGATTTTCAAATCGGTAAGCTTTTAATGGACTACACTAATGGCCGTTTGGTAAATGGTCAATGGTCAATGGTCAATGGTAATGTTTCCATTTTGAATTTGCAGCCACAGCGATAATAATCTCAAAGCAGTGAAGCATACACAATTAGCCATACCTGCTGATTGCCAGCTGGACCCGTTGCATCCTAACCCGCAAGGAAATGGACAAGGTCTGGCGTCGGGGCATGGACAAGGGCAGGCGCAGGGGCAGGGGCATCATGAGCAATCAGGCCACCACCAATCGCACCACAGCCTGCTGCCAATTAATTGTGATAATCGAAATGCAGTTGAATGCGGTAACCTTGGTGAGGTTAGCATAGATGGTGGTACAAGAACATCGCCAAGTGGCCATGGACTGGCTATGCCCATGTCTAGCGATACATTACGTTCGACAGCACGCACACGTGCTGGCCCACAATTGCTAGGAGATCAGGCTGAAATAGATGACACTGATCCCGATGTTATACCTAATCAATATGGTAAGTAAATAAATATAATTTCAAACTATATAAACGGGTAAAAATGTTCTGTTTCCGGCAGAGAAACGCCCACTGAAAGCGATGTTGGCATCACCTGGCTATGCCAGTCCCTCCACAAGGCTGATGCAACGCGACTATTGCAGTGGACGCGATGCAGAGCATCTGAAAAGCAACTCAGATAGTATTGGTGTACTATCTGGTCTGGGTGGAACAGAGGCCAGTACAATTGGCCTATTAAGTAATTCGGGCAATGAAGTGCTCCATTATACCTTCCGCCCAAGCAAACAAATTGTGAGTATTATAATTAATTGTTTGAATTAAGATTAAGTTAATATAAAGGTGCTTCAAATATACAGAGCTATGCAACACTTAATAAGAAGGGCATAACAACCTGTAGTCCTCCACTTGGTGCCATGACATACACAAGTAATGTAAGTACATCGACGCCCTCATCATCATATCATCTAACACCGCAACCAATGGAGGTTAGTTTGCTCAGTCCGAATAATGCATCGGTAACATCTTCATTAAGTGAATATAGATTTCGGCCGGAGGTGGTAACCACATCGAATCGTATACAGGAAAGTTGTATATAAGCTTCATAAAATTATTCATATATATTCTAAAATTCAATTTTATATATATATAACCTATAAATGTAGTTGTGTATGTATGTATGTATGTCTTGTGCGTGTTGTTGAGTGTAAGTAAACAACAAATTAAACCAAGTAAAAACGCAAAATGTATTAAAAAGAATAAGCAAAAAAACAAGAAATGAAAATAATATCAATGTAACAAATAATATCTATCCTAGCAGCTAGGCATACTATACAAGAATATATATATATATATATTTATAATTGCATGGTTTGAGGCAAGACTTCTTTAAATTTGTAAGCATTTCTGTATAACAATGCCAAAAGTTTAGCAAAACTTTTCATTTTGTATATAAAAGAAATTCAAAATTTAATTGTAATTTGTTGTAAATTTCTATATATATCTAATACTATACATATATATATGTATATATGTATGTTTGTATGTGTGTACCACTTAAACATATCTATTGTTGTTATTGTTGATTTTTTAATTTCATTTTATTGATTTACAATCAATCTTCAATTAATTTTTAACTGCACATATCCTTGGGACATATACTAGAAACTGCGATAGCTGCTGATCATATCTAACAATTTAATTTATCTTTTTGCTTTAACCAAGATAATGCTTTTATCAATATATAAAGACATGGCTAATGTTGTAAGACTACTATAAAAACAAAAACAAACAAAAAAAGATACAAACAAGAAAAATTTAAATCTATTAAAGAAACCTCAAAACTAACTTATGTCCCGATATCAATTCTTAATCTGAACAGGACCTGCACTCTACTATACCTTTCAAAGTTGTGCGGGAATCACATTTCTGACTATATATAATTATAAAAATATAAATATGTATAACTGGTTTTAAAAGTATATGAAAGTATTATGTATTGATTTCTTTTATGATTTCTAAAATGTTATTAGAGTATTAAGTAAACAAGTCTAACTACTATTAGCCAGAGATGTGTTAAATACCTATGTATAACTCTAGCCATATCTAGCATATATAAGATTCTAGTCTAATATCTGTACATATTTATTTATATAGTAAAATAATATATATATAGATTGTCGTGTACTCAAATGGTAAAAGTCTTCACATAGCATGAATGTTTTCCTGGAATTTATTTGTGAAATGCCTAATTGAAATCGCAACGATAAAAATTTAACGATTTGTATATAAAAAGAAAGGAAAGGAAATAAATTCATATATTTAAATGCTTCGATATAAAAAAGGCTCCCCAAAACCTAGAAATAAATTTACGCATTTAAGCTATATAATAAACTATAATTATAGCTATAATTATATACAATATATATACATATATATGTATACAATTATATAGAAAAATTAAAGCCACACAAAAACAGCAAACAGGCCCAACTATTGAAAAAAGAAAACATCTTCAGCTAACTGTGTCCTCACCAAATCTTCTATTAGATAATGATTACAATAATTATAATGATAAAGATAATGATATTGTTTATGTTTTTAATAATAAAAAATTAATTGGCTTTCTATACAGACTTCCTAATTATTATTATATATATATACGTATATATACGCTTCGTATTCGAAGATACACTGTTGGAGACACAGTTTAGCTCTATACAAATTTATATATATATATATATATAGATATATATATATATGTATAAAAGTATATATATGTATGCATATATATATATATATAGATTACTTATAATATAATTATGTGTGTATGTTTTAGATAATTTCTCGCCAAGAAATACATTAATCTTAAGCTGAAAGCAAACAAAAAATACAAAAAAATAAGGAGAATAAATAATAAAAATTACATATAATAAAAAACAAACTGCAAAGATTAGTCTAAATTGTCGAAAAATAAATAGTTTTATAACTATTCATGAAAATACTATTAAATAAATAATAATAAAACTATAAATAATATATTCTTTCATTTGCTGTTTAAGTCGTCGCTTTGATAAGCACTTGGGCAGCAGGAGGCATTACAAGAACAAACATAACTCCTGCGGCACTAGTACTTAGGGAAGCAATACGCTCTCTATCCACTTAATATACTCCGAGATATATCTATGATAATATATAGCACATACCATTTATATAGACTATTCCTTGAGTGTTTTTCGAGTACACTTTTTATGGAGCCCATTAGAAGGAGCATGTGGAACTTACTTTTTTTGATATTATGTCAGGTAAGATATGACACTGCTTTTAAGTAGCCTTGCAGCAAGCTAAAATTATAATTTATTATATTTATATTATTTTTTAATATTTATAATCAGACATACCATACAGCTTTCAAACTTTACTTGCTGAAGATGCAAAATGGAGTTTATACAAATTTCACAAGTTTCCTTGGTACAGTTCCATTTCTTCAAATTGGATGAGCTGTTTTGTTGTATTCCTTCGTTTGTTCTCTGGTTAATATCACTTAAGATATAAGTGTTTATTACAGATTTTCCGAGTGTGTAGCATAAATGGGGACTAAAATATTTCTTAAGTAATAGATATATAATAATATTTCTGAAGTCAATACAACAAAGGTTAGTTCCTGAAAGTGAATCCTTAGTTTTGAGCTTTATAAGATTGCAGAATTGTTTTTCAAATTCCAAAGAGAGTCTCCTTACTTACTTTTTCCTTGACTCACACATAGTGTACTGTAAAGATATTTTAATTATAAACAAATGATACATATTCGTGTGGTTTTTTATACTTGTGTAATGTGTGTTTTCCAGATGGCTTTACACATAAGACATTGGGTCTGTTAATGGTACGATCCTTATATTTGACAGCTTGAAACATCTATTCGTGTTTTGTACTCAAATGTAATGTTAATGTTGCATAAAATGTATATGATGAACATTATATGTTAAAATTATTATAGTTTTGAACTATACATATATATACTTAACCTTGTATACAGATGTGTCATATATCTTTATGAAGTATCTTAAAACATTTCATGTTTAGTCAACCCCCGAAATAAAATGTTAATTTTTCAAGTAAATTTCTTACCCTCGCCCAATTGATCTCGCTGTCTTTATCTATCATTCTCTATGTATGTATGTATGCATGTATGAGTGTCTACTGACATACAAGTCATATATGGCATACTGCGATGGCTAGTAACCTCTTGTACATAATACATAAGTTTATTAAATTTAAATTGGCTTAATTGACCCTCATTCGTTTTCCGTTGCGCCGCGCTGAGTGCGCTTTATGACAGAAAACGAAAACGTCAACGATTGTGCTTCTGGATCTATATTATACAGTTAGTGTCTGTTTGTGTGTGGGGTTGTGTGTGCGCGCGTGAGTGTATATCTAGTGTGCAAAGTATGTGTGTATATGTCGCTTGTTTGCCTTCATTGTGGAGCATTCAAAGTCAATTGAATTTAAACGAATAAAACTACACAAAAACACACACACATACAGACATATGTATAAAAGAACACACACATATAGATTTTTATTGTTCTTGCTGCTGTTGATGCTACTGCCATAGAGGTTGTGAGCAATTTGATTGAAAGTCTGTTGTATGCGTCAAGTAGTTGCTGCTTGTCCAAAAAATATGCAACAAATTGTCGGTTGCAAGATGCTAAATGTAAAATGTTCAACAAAAGCCACAATACTCGTACAAAATTGCATTTATTGTATAAATTAAAATATAGATTAATCCGAACATTCAACACTAACAACTTGTTTGTTGTACTTAAAATGAATGCATCAATTGATAGCTCTACTTACGCCTCAAGCACACACACACGACAAACTTACAGAAAAGGAGAGAGGAAAAGAGAGAGCATTTCCTGTGGGTCAGCCTTTAATATTGATACAATTATACAATGATTCAATGACTGTCGGCCTTAGTGTGCATACAAAAAGCCAATTTAAAGCTAACTAATAAATCACAATCACTTAAGGATTAAATTTAACTAACTCTTAATAAAATTCAATTCAATTCATTTTAATTTATTTAAGTCTACTATTTATGCAAAGCCTAAATTTAAATGCAGCCTAAGATAGATATATATTTAACAGTTAAAGTTAACTATTTCTAAGTATTTCTTTTGCAAAATGTTATATAAAAAATTACCTGCAGTATCTTGAATCTAAAAATAAAAATAATATTTATAATTCAAAATTATAGTTAATGTTTATAACATCAAAGAAACTGTAGCAGCTGCTATATTATGAGAGAACTGAATACAGTAAATTGACATCCGACTCCCTACAGACCTCATCAAGCAATCGATGAAAGCCACATCATACTATATTCAAACTGTTTACAGATAACTTATGTATAATGTATCTGATGAATAGGGTATGTATGTACAGTATATTACAACTAAGACTTACCTGTTATTAGCTATATTAGTATTTAACTATAGCAAACAATTTTTTTACGTATTTTTCACATCACTTGACACAAATTTCAAATCTGAAAATCTTCTGATATGTAAAATTAATTTAATGATTCTTAAAGCTGATTTGTAATCGATTGTAACAAGTTGACGCTGCGAGAAAGAGAGAGAGAGAAAGAGTAATAGAAAGAGTGTAATTGTAAAGACATACGCGTCTATCGGTATGGGAATATAAACTACAAACTGAGTACCGAAGACTGAGCAACGTCTTATACCCTTCAATTCCCTTCAATTCATAAACCAATCGACGACAGCCACAAGCACAGCAACAACGCGATTATAATTATCGCGCCTTTTGTAGGGGTCTTAACCCTGTACAGAGAATTGACCGTTGTCATAGGAGCAATGCCTGCTCGTGCCTCTGTTTCAGTTTCTTATATATTTTATTTATACAACAAAACATATATATATATATATATATATAGATTTATAATCATATCTGCATGTTATATATGCATGTTATATATTATAAATTTATATATGAATATTTTATAATTTGATGTATTATTTTTCTTTCAGTTGGAGCTTCCATTATTATTTTAATAAATAATATAGATGAATATAAATATATATATATATATAGATTATATATAATATTTTGAGTTTTTCACATATATGTTATTGTGTAATATATGTAATAAATACTTTTAATGTTTGAATTTTGGAACGCGCAACGGTTACGAGTGATCAGAGAGCAGAGAACGTTCCGGCTCGAGTGCGATTCTTCAACTGATTTGTGCAGCGATCTCTCGGACAGTCATTGGATTTTTGAAAATAACCATCAATTCATTACCGAGACATTTTTGTGTGTATGTGTGTGTGTTGGTGTTGGTGTGTACGTCATGCCGCCCTCATATATATATATATGTATATTTGTATATATTTATATGCATGAGTATGAAATGATGTACATCAACTTCAATTCAGCAATAATACAACAAAAAAATGGAATGAATAACTCGCCGAAACGAGACGAACTGAACGCAATACCAACCCAAACCTAACCCCGCAGATGCAAACCCAGAAACATACCCAGATCCAGGAGTGAACTCAGCCACAGTTGATTATTAACTAAGCAAGGCAAATGTCCCGCATTTGTAGAGAAGTGGCAGCCCCTTCATTTCTATTATTCTATGAGATTATTTTATCTCAAATGCAGCTTGTTACAATTATTTTCAATCTTAAATCACCATCACCATCAACATCGTCATCATCATTATTATCATTATCATTATCATTATCAACATCATTGCCGGCTTTTCACACAGTCACAGACAGTTTGTGATTGCCATTGTATATATAATACAAAGATTAGGTTGATTCCAACTGCTAAATCCCCTATACTTATCATACACCCAGTTGACCAGTAAGTGCTATACAAATAGAGGTTACGTCTGGTCTGGATCTGGTCAGTTATTAGAAGAGGGTTGGTAATACATTAGTTATGCACGTTTCGACACGATGAGGGTCAAACGAATGCAGCTAAATTCATGACTATATAAAAAAATTTACTTATATATATTTATATTGAGTCTCAATTAAGGCGAGAGTTCAAAAATAATAGAAATTAATTGAATTGAAAAAAATTAATGAAATCTTCTTCGACTTGAATGTATCTAAAAATAACTTGACATATTTCCAAGTTTTTCTCATTTGTAGTGTATCTTAGTTAGTCGGTTATATTCAATGTATCTCTTTCTTAAGCCAGCTTAAAGACTTAAGTGCAAATAATACGTAGATTGATTTTATTTTTAAATTGCCACAAATGCAGCATCAGTATAAGCAGCTATATCACAAGATATAAAAACTTATTGTTCACTTTATTTAATATGCTCAAATTTAAATTCTTATTTTATTCTTATTTTTATTTCATTCACATATTTTTAGATAATTTTACATTTAGTTTTCTAGCGAAATAGCTACAGGATATTCCAAGAAATGATACACAATTCTTAGATAATATATTTATACATATTTCATAGAATAGATTAGGAATTTAACTAACAATTATCTTCTCTGTTTAGCTGGCTTTTATTTTATTAAATAATTTAGCTAAATTTAGTACAAATTAAGTTTAGCGTCATTTTATAGCAAACTATATTTTCTTAGAGAACTGACAAAGATTCATACAGTATAGTCTCCATACATTAGACAAATAAATTATAATGAATTAAATTGTTTTTCTTACACCATTTTACACATTTTAAATTTAAGGTGGAAACATCTCGGAGCGCATATATTATATATATATATGTTTCTGATCAGTTACAGAGTGGTGGCTTATATAGCCATATCAGTCTGTATAGCACTTAGACACTTTATAAAGTAAACTGATGCTATGTATAATCATAGACATTATTCGTTTGATAATACATAGCAATGTGTGTGTATTGACTTATGTATGCGTGAGCTTACGTAAAGGATTACTCATAATTAGTGTGTATTAGTGTGTAACCAACATTCCAAAGTTAACTACAGCTTATTCACATAGCTATAAAAGGTTTATCTTTTATTTATTATTAGCCGCCAAAATCAATTAAAAGATATTTTACCTACAGAAAATAATAAGCATAAAACTTTATAGGAAATATTATTAAATTCCTTGTACTATAACTTTAACTATAATTATAATTTTAATAACCTTTAACCATTTTAATTTAAAATAAAATAGTCTTATATTTTATATGCAGAATATATATTCTATATTCCATATCTATATAGAGAATGTTAAACTGAGTTTTCCGCCTTTTGCATTCAAAATGGGGACACAATTGGTAGCTGTCCAGAGTACAGAGATCATACTGTATTTATATAAAAGAAATAAGTCTGTAGTTAATATCGTTATTTGTCTGTAAATTTGTACTAAACTTATGACAGATACTTAAATTTATTTATTTATATATATATATATTTATATATGTATTAGTTAGTTGAGTGAAAAAGTTTCAATTAATTCAATTGAAAGGCAAACCAAGTGGTTATATATATTCTCTAGTAATGGAATCTCTGTTGAAAAACAACAACAACAATAAACAGAGAACGACATTAATTTGGTCACCATCTAGACTATATCTAGTGTGAATGTGAATTAAAGATTCTCTGTATGCCAGCAGCTATACACAATACAATATACCAAGATGTGGCTTCCTTATTACGTTGCATACATGATTTAATGGACATAGACACGAGTGCGACTAGTGCACATGATGGTAGTAGTTGTAGTTTTAGTAGTAGTAGTAGTAGTAGTAGTAGTAGTGGCAGCACACCATGGTACATTGGGTCACGTAAGCGATTGTAAAACTTGAGACCGTAGCAAGTCAACTTAAATAGCTCTTATGGCTATTCCCGCCCACACACACAAACACACATACACAGATACAAACAAAGGGATACACATACAACGGTTATACCCGTATAGATAGATATAGGCATCTGCATATACAAATGTGAGTTTTAAACGTGGCGCTTTCACCGCAAACCTATAAAAAGGAACGATTTGGGTTAAACCCTTGCCGGGAGCTGTATTATGGAAAGGGAAGGGGAATGGGAAAGTGTTAAGGACAAGAGAGGTACAAGTCGTGCTGAGAATCCACTCATTGAAGTACATCGATTTTCGCATACATTGTTGTTGGCAGCTCGCCGTCATTTACCGTAACTAAGAGGAAAAGCGTTACAGTAGCGAAGGCCGTAGCTAGAGAATTGTGGTAGCAGGACGTTTGCGGTAACGGTAAAGGTAACGGTAACGGTACTAAAGGAGCATATGGGCGTAAAGGACGGTATACAAAGATTAAGGTGAAATCCACAAATTTGGCGCAAATGAATTTTCTTTTTATGTTTTTTACACATCTTAAATTTTTTATTATTATGCCATCCTTTGTTGTACATTTTCGATCCTCATTCTATTACATTTAGGTTTGGTTTCAGTTTCTCTTCTACATATACAAACATACAAGCACACACACACGCACACATAAACATATACAAAAGTATATATATAAATATAAATGTGTATATAGTATATCTATGCGAATTGGAGAAATTTGCGTGCGTGTTTCGAATGAGAATTTGTTGCTTATTTGCCTGCCTGGTTCCCTTTTTTTTTTCTTTTTGGAAACAGGTTTGGGTTGCGGATTGGGGGTAGCGGGTGGGGAGACTTGTGGGGTCCAAATGGAAAGAAATAAACGTGCTCTCCAACGAGACATAGAGGTAAAAGAAGTAACCAGCTGGCGGCAGTCTAAAGTCAGGAGGCAGCCAGGATTCAAAGTCGTCACATGTATCTGCAGTTGGTATAAATAGTAAGTATATAAGAATGTGGTAGTATGAGTATGTTGGAGAATGAAGATGTAGTAGAAAGATGAGGGGCATGGGAAATGGAAATGGAAATGGGATATGGAAAATGGGAAATGGGAAATGGGAAACGGGCAATGGGCAATGGGGTAGAAGTAAAAACAGCGAATTCCCCTGTTGCGTATGAATTTTTTGGCTTCTTCACCGAAGTAGAAAACATTTTCGCTTTGGGTAAATGTGATTTATATTGATTGTAATCATGGGAGTGGGCAGCCGCAATGCTTTCATTGCTCCATGTCTTTACAAGTATATGCCTCCAATCTGCCATACCGTCACCTAACTACTTGTACAATTTTCATACTCACACTCCTACACACACTCGCAAACGCAAACGCAAACGCACTCGTCCTCGTACTCGTCCTCCTACTCATAGTCGTAGTCGTATTCGTATCGGAAAGCAACAGACAACAAACGGCAATGAATGCTCCAAACTGGATATGGTATGGGTATATGGGTTCAGTTCAGTTATCCAAAAGCTACGTGAACTCAAAAACCAATTTGTACTTGATAGATTGAAATGTATATCGATATAGACTATGAAGATAAGCTATAGCTACATCCATTCACTTGCACAAGAAGAACAAAAATGTATCCAAGGACATGTCGGGTACCTTTTAGTCCAACATTCATACAAACTAACGTGTTGTTGTTTCCCTCTTTTTTTAAACATATATATATATACATATATATATATATATATATACATATTCAGAAATCTTTCTTTGGCAAACAACTTCTCACAGATTCTAAAATTATTTTGCTGGCATTTACAGGCGCAAAAGAAGAGGCAGAACACAGGACCAGCAACAGGAACAGAAACCGAAGTAGGGGTAGTTGTAGCTGTAGGAGTATGTGTATATTGTTGGCATTGCAGACTTTCATGTGAAAGTGACATTAAGGCAACGCGATTTACCCATACCCGCACATAACGACAAACAGAAATCAAACGCAACCACCATTCAGTATTCAGTAAACAGTATATAGAGTATAGAGTATAGAGTATACACTGTACAGTATTTAGTACTTAGTGTGCTGAATGCAGGATTCAGTGTTCAGTGGCATCGTTACAATCTCGACCCTTGGGTAAATTATATAGTGTGGATGCCGTCATATTATACAGATATGATTTTGAGTGGCATTTGACTTTAGGCTGCCACAAATTTAACTTTGTGTGACTAAGTCGATGCCGGTTCCAGGGTTTGGGATGTTCATGTCAAGGACTTGAACACCCTTATTTTTATTTTGTAATTTTAATTAGGTTGCAACACGTTTGTACGTGCTAAAATACATATACTTGTCCTTTGTTTATTAAGAGAAAGAGAAACCATTGCAATGCCTCCATCTAATTACCTTTACTCACAGCGCCATAGGCAATAATCAAATCCAAACCCACACACAAACTGAAACCCAAACCCCACTCACAATCAAAATTCACATTTTCAAGAAGATCCCAAACTTGAAACCCACACTTTCATTTTCACATAAATCATTCATACTCATACTTGTGCTCGAAAGCATATTCACATTGAGCAATTTGTCAAATTTAAGGCGCACTTTTTTTTCTGCTCATCCTTGTTATCCTTGTGCCTTTTGTGTTGTGTGTTGTGTGTTGTGCGTTGTGCGCTGTATGCTGTGTGATTAACATAAACCTATCCACAATATCCACTGGCAATGGGGCTGTAAACTTTGTTAATAATGTTTCTCTCAAAATCAAGCATCAATCTGTCCACCTGTCTGAAGTCTGGTAACCCATTCCCATTGCCAAATGCCTACCCAAAACCTATCTGTATACTACTAGTTCCATTTTTGCAAAATTTTACTGTCAGCAAAATAAATACGTTGAAGATGACATACGAGTATGATTTGACTTTCGCCCGAAAGATAAAACTGTCTGAAAACAAATATATCCGTTTAAACAAAATTGAAGGTTGGGAAGTAGATACGGACACGGAAATGATAGGCTTTGCCCATAGTCTATAGTACATGTGTATTTAAGGTTATGGTTTGTCCCGTCATTATTAAGGACATCATTCAACTAGTTGAGTTTTCTGCCTCTGGCCAACCTGTCCGCCTGTCTATCTGTCCGTCCGTCTAGCTGTCTGTACGCAAAGAATTTCTTTTTCGCCCCTAATTTGTACGCATATGTATAAATGTGTTTCCCCTTCCTGCCTTACCCATGTTTCTCCCTTAAGCTGTTCGAGTCCTTGCTTTAGCCCAAAGGCTGAAGCTACTTATGCAAATAAAACATAGCGTGTGCGAGGAGGCGTTTCAACTGGGTAATGGGCGGTGCTAAGGCGTACGGCAACTACTCGGCCAATGTGGGTGATTCTTGACTTGGGCTTGCCATACATTGCTGTCAGTGCAGCATATATATGCAGGGAAATACGATATTGTTAATTAATTTACGGTTTTATTGGTGTTCTTGCCTTTCAGTCAGCACTTTCTGTTGAGCTGGGCCGAGCACATGCAGTACCCATATCAAAACAAGCTTATGTCAGGGGTCATACTTGTACGCTTAAAAAGAAAAAAATAACAAAACCACAAAAAAAACAAGTAAATCAAATACTTGTTAACACGTCGACGCATCATAAGTTGGGTGCCAAAAGGGCAAATGCTGCTACATACATTATCTATACATATATTGAAAGTCAAATTTATAGAATGGCTCGCTTACAGCAAACTTAATTTAATTTATATGTATATTGATTTTTGCTTAATATTATTTTACGTATCAGTCCCCTAGGATAATTTTAAACTACGTTCAATTCAGGTTACCATTAAAACAGAGAATAGGTATATCAATTTACAATTAGAATCTAGATTAAACACCACAGCACAAAGAGTCATTTACGCCATAAAGGTAAACGGTAAATAAAACGAACTAAAAATACAAAATAAACAGTAAAAATAATAATAAACCATATCTATATTTGTTCAAAACCAGCTAAATTTAAAATTTAAATTCAAATTTAAAATTAATGTGCTGCCGTACTTTGCTAAGCTTCTAGTGCTGCCAGATCATTGAAGCGAGATGAATTCACACGAACAGAAGCTAAGAAATATAAAACTCGTTTGTATAAAATTGTTCTAAAAAGAAAACATACAAATATCGTAAATTCCCTAAATACTGGTTCTAAACAAGTAGAAGACCTTCTAACAGGTGGGACCATAAAAACGATTTTAAAAAGCTTGTGTACAGTAAAAGTAAACTAATCTTTAAGTAAAAATTAAAAAAAAAGTTTTAAAATTTATTCTGCAAGCAGATATTTAATTGAACTTTCTTATGCCAGTTGGCAGAGTCGTGCAGTGATGTTGATACATTTGCAAAAGAAATATCGTATCATCCAATGTTACTTCAGCCTTTGACAGTGTCTGCACACGATTCTTAACCTTTGTCATGATTTCGCATTCGGGAGGTGTAAATGATTCTGCCATCTAAAATTAAAATCCATAAACCTATATAAATCGAATTGTATAAAAGTGAATTAATCATACATCAGCGATATAGTCATCAGTTTCACCGCGTTCCTTTAATGTTTTTACTAAGCCATCCATCCGTTGAGATTTCTCAATGAGTCCTGTATGCTCAACTTTCTCAAAGTTTAAGCGTTTGATTGTGTTATAAAGTGCTTTAAAGCCAACGTCCAGCAGCATTCGAACAGTCTATTACAGTTACTATATAGTAATTATTAGTTTTAATTAAAATGTAACTTTTGCTTACATCTTTTTGCTTTATATGAAAAAGATAAAAAGCCTTGGCCGGTCCACTGCCACCTCCAACACCTTTCTTTATAACTTTCACATGTATAAACTGTTTCGAAACAGTTTATACATGTGAAAGTTATAAAGAAAGGTGTTGGAGGTGGCAGTGGACCGGCCAAGGCTTTTTATCTTTTTCATATAAAGCAAAAAGATGTAAGCAAAAGTTACATTTTAATTAAAACTAATAATTACTATATAGTAACTGTAATAGACTGTTCGAATGCTGCTGGACGTTGGCTTTAAAGCACTTTATAACACAATCAAACGCTTAAACTTTGAGAAAGTTGAGCATACAGGACTCATTGAGAAATCTCAACGGATGGATGGCTTAGTAAAAACATTAAAGGAACGCGGTGAAACTGATGACTATATCGCTGATGTATGATTAATTCACTTTTATACAATTCGATTTATATAGGTTTATGGATTTTAATTTTAGATGGCAGAATCATTTACACCTCCCGAATGCGAAATCATGACAAAGGTTAAGAATCGTGTGCAGACACTGTCAAAGGCTGAAGTAACATTGGATGATACGATATTTCTTTTGCAAATGTATCAACATCACTGCACGACTCTGCCAACTGGCATAAGAAAGTTCAATTAAATATCTGCTTGCAGAATAAATTTTAAAACTTTTTTTTTAATTTTTACTTAAAGATTAGTTTACTTTTACTGTACACAAGCTTTTTAAAATCGTTTTTATGGTCCCACCTGTTAGAAGGTCTTCTACTTGTTTAGAACCAGTATTTAGGGAATTTACGATATTTG